>QANU01030108.1:0-26152 GCA_003254905.1 Nissolia schottii
TAGTTGTGACAAAATCTAAGCTGTGTCAAGATCTTAGAAAGTGGTTAACAAGGCTTTCATCAGACATCAACAACCATTCCCCTGCTCGCACAACAAGTTATCAATTAGATAGCCCTAAAAAACCATACTATTTTGTGGAGTTCCCTGAGGAACAAAAGGAGATCACAAATGAAGGGAACAACAACTGGAATCACACTTGGCCAAGTGCTTCTCTGACTCTTTGGTTCTAAAAAGGAAAAGGGGACACCTGAGTACCCTTATGCTGGAATACAATAGCGAAAAGAAAGGAAATAACAGAAAGCATTCAACGTGAAGAAAAAAGAAGGAACAACGGAGAAATGAAAACTATAACAACAAAAAACAACTCAAACAATGCCAACAAAGCCGAGGAGGCAGGCCACACCATGCCCTAGCAAGTGCCATGACGGCCATAAGTTGGAACTGTCGAGGCTTGGTGACGCCTCCGACAGTTCACGAGCTCAAAGACCTATGCAAACGGGTAAAGTTGACTATCTTGTTTCTCATGGGAATAAGTGTCACACCCCAACTTAGGGACGTGACTGGCACACAAGTTACTGGTTCCCTTACTGAAGCCTTTGAGATGCTTTTCGTAAAAACATGCACTTTAACTTTAATGAAATAAATAAAAATTTCTTTTTCTGAATAAACATAAACCTTTTACATTAAAGATAAATATACATGATAAAATACGTGACTGGTCCGATGATCCTGCCTGTATACAATTAGAGCACTCTAGACATGACTTGATTATAAAATAAAAATAAGACTAACAATACCTATGGTTAGCTTCACCTCAAGATGAACTGCTAACTTTTGGATTTGACGTCGCTATACTGACCATAAACTCCATGCTCTGCTACGTTGCTTCATAACCTATAACTGAAGAGGGAGGCGAAGGGTGAGAACTCTGGGAAGAGTCTCAGCGAGAGGCCGTCCACACGGTAACGCGGGAAACTTTGAAAATCATGGCATGCAAATGCAATGCATATTATATAACAAGCATAAAACATTTTTATAATAAAAACTAATACATATAAACATTTGAAAATATAATATAGTTGGGAGTTCTCTAGATAGACGATCCGAGCATTACCGTTTTGCTTTTCTAGAAATGTCTGGGCTTTACAGTCTTGTCCCTAATCTACATGACATAATACATGATACATGGCATCGAGCATCACGGGCTGCCATGTCCGGGCTTTATGGTCTTGCCCCTAAATCTATATGAATCCTATTCTACTTTATGGTCATACAAGGTATACTAGGGTCAACGTAGACTGTCACTGATCTATCTTAGATGCACTCCCATGAAAATAGTTTTAAATATATAACATAACATGATAACATAATCCTTTAACTGATAGCATAACATGACTTAATATCTTTAAGTGTTTTATCTTGGAAAAATAAAGGCACAATAAGATCTCATGCTTAGGAAGGTTCCCAGGTAAGAGAGACGCGTCATAATGGACATCTTAAGTACCAAGTCTTGTCCTTAACCAGAACCTTTCCTTAGCATAAGTCTTTTCCTACCAGAGTCTTTCCTTAACCATGATCTTTTATTGAGGGTTTAACTAAACAATATGAATACCTATATCAGTTGATACTAATCATACACACACAACATGAATATATTTAATGCAGTAAAATATATGGTTCGATTTGGTTCTAAAATAGTTTCATGATTTTCTTAAAAAGTTTCGTAAATTTCTACTTCATAAATAAAATTTTTTAAATAAATAATCATGAGAAAATAACTAATTAAATAAAAGAATAACTAACTTCATAAATACATAAATAAAATAATAAATTTCACCTCTTAGGATTTTATAAAACATGCATAAACAAAATAAATGTTAAAATAAATAAATAAATGACTTTAAAAATAAATACATAGTCTAAAATAGACCGTGAATAAAGCTACTCACCTTAGCATTACTAACCGTTAAGGAGCACTAAGTTGGGAGCTCCGGACACCTTACATGGAGGCATTGTTTTCCCACAAACTGAAGATGAAAGGGAGAAAATAAATAAGAATATAACTGGAACAAAAAATCTCACAAAAGTGTGACATCTCAAGCTCTAGAGTGAATTAGAAAGTCTAAACGCTCACGAGAAACCTCTATATATAGAGGAAGGAGGAGACCCTCTTCTATAGATGCAAACGATGTAGGACTAATTTGCTGACATGCTGCAGCACTCCCTGGGAGTTGTAGCGCATGCACACGCTGCATCGTTGTAGCGCATCCAACGCACAGCAGTGCGTAGACTTTGCTGTCTCTTGTCTTATGCGAGACGTGCCTTCTCTCTCTCTCTCTCTCTCTCTCTCTCTCTCTCTCTCTCTTCTCCTTCTAAGAGTCATTACAATAAGAGCTAAGGAGACTCGAATCAAACAAATGCAGAGAAACATCTCCTTCAAAAACCACTTTTGTGTGGAACCTGAGGGCCTATCATGAGGGCTTTACTTATACTGACAAAAAAACACTCAAATAGACATTAAAGAGAACTTCAAGAACTTCATTCACACAACATGCACCAACAAGGCCTCTGGTACATCATGAAATTGCACTTTTGTCTATGGTAATCCAAAATTTAAAGAAAGAAGACACCTTTGGCAGAATCTATCCTATTTCGCGAGGTAATCCACATCGATGTAATGAAAGCGAAGGGCCTACTACAATAACAGAACACCCCGAATAATCAACCTGTTTGCCAAGCAGAGTCTCACGGAATCTTCCCTCTTTGTCCTCGATTATATCGGAAAATGATTTGTAAAACCCCATGGATGCTATTTGAGGATTTTAATGAGCTAGGAAATAAATTTGAGAAGGAGGGTTTGATGCTCGATGACCAAAACAAAATCAACCTCTTCAATGAATTCAAGGATGACAAGGGGCTCATGGATGTGGAAATCAACGGTTGCATATTCACGTGGATCAGCAATCTAAGAAACAATTTTGTCACTAAGGAAAAAATAGATTGTTTACTTGTCAACTGGAATTGGAGTCAACTCTTTCCAAATGATTAGGTAGACTTGATTGTACTTGAAAGTATGATAGTTAAAAGCTCGCTATAAAACTTAAAAGCAATAACTTTTATGCTTTTGATACTTTAAAACGTTCCTGGAAGTTACTTAAAAGCAAAGTGAAGTAAAAACGATATGTTTTACGCCTTAATTAAAGCGATAAAAGCCTCAAAGGCTCGCTTTTGGTCATAAAAGCAAAAATTTTATATTTGTACCCAAAACAAGTATTGGTTTATATTTTTTTTGCTCATGAATTAGATCAATTTTTTAGTAAGAGTCCAACTAAAACAAATTTCCTTTAGTCCTTTTATAATAATAAAAAAAAACTTTGAGACTTTTGTTACCCTATTGCTCTGTTTTGAGTCTTTTGATAAGTGTTGCCACTTGTTTCCTACACTCTAACCTTCCACATGAGCTGCATCATGTCACGTTAGAGAGGAGTTGCAGTCGTGCTAGAGCGGAGCTGCATGTCTCATCAAAATTGCATTACTACTTCAACCAAGTAATTCATTCAACCTAGTCTTTTAGTTAGTATGGTGACTATAAAAATAACTGCTTTTATTACTTATAAATTGCCATTATATTATGTAAGAAAATTTGTGTGATTTTAGATCTAAAAAATTATTTAAATATTTATATATCATTACAAATAAGTTTTTGTATTATTTTAAATTATTTTTTTACAATAAATAACATCTGTGTTTTTACAACTTGCTTTTACAAGATCTTGAGCACTTCTGAGTGGACGTTTGCTTTTGATAATCTTGCTTGGGAGTTTTAAATTTGTTTTTTTTTCATCCAAAATAAAATTCATAAACACACTCTTAATAAGGAAGAACTTAGTAAGAAAATGAGTAATTAATGGAGAGAAAATAAATGTACAAATGATAATTTAATAATTTATTTATTTTTTATAAATTTGAGATCATTTAATAATCGCATTAGTTATTGTACAATAACCTTAAAAAAACTACTATTAAATAAGGGGAGGGAGTATATACTATATATTAACAAAGTTTGATTGAATGATGTGACGTGAAAATTAATTTAGAAAACACACGATTGATGTTGCATGTGAACCAAAAAGCTTAAGTTGATAGATAAAATAATTATTTCTACTAAAAACTTATATTAAGGTGACGTTTGTTTTAAGTTTTGAAATCATATTTTCAAGAATCACATTCTTGAGAATACAATACTCAGGAATGACATTCTCAAGTATCTTATAAAACTTATTTGTTTCACCATTAAAATTCTTGGGAATATTTTTTTAGGTTCCAAGGAATAAATTATAAACATGTTTGGTTGGTGCATATTCTTAGAAATATGAATGATAATTATCAAAATACCCTTACCAATTTTAACTATATTATTATTATTGTTATTGTTATTTAATTTGTAAAATAAAATTGAGGGTCAATTAATATTTTTTGCACAATGTTCCCATTTCCATATGACATGAGAATAAAACATCCTTGACCTTTGAGATAAGAATAAAAATACATAGAAACTTGGATATATAGCTTTCTTGGGGATGGTTTGTTCCCGGAAATAAATTTGTATACTATGAATAAATGCGTGAATAAAACACTCTTAAGTGCTCATTTCCAAGAATAAGTAAACATACCTTGAAGCAAATGTCCCCTAATGGGTAGAGACAATTGATTTTATTAAAAAATGAGCTATAGTAAGCAACAATCAAGCTCTAAATTTCTTAATTATAGAAACTTTGACACTATATCAGTAACTATCTCTCCCAAAAGTATGGGTAAAGACAATTGAATGATTTTATATCTTAACATGTAAAAAAAATCATTTCTTCCAAAAGTTTAAGCTAATAAATAGAAGAAATTGAATGATTTATATTTTAACATGTCAAAAATCATTTCTTTCAAAAGCTTAAGTTAATGATAAAGACAATTAAATTTGCCTAACCTGTCCAATCCAACTGTGGTCCCTTAAAGGGAGTAAGGGTCTCTTAACAATAATTTTTTACATTCACAAGTTCAAACTCAAAACCTCTAGTAAAGCTATTAAAACACATATTACTTTAATCAACCTCACGTTAATTAGTATTATCGAGCATGTTGAACACAACAAGAAAAATATTTTGGTGTGTGGAGATAAAAGAAACAAAAATGTCAAAAATAAAACCTTGTGTTGGAAGTTCTCAAACCACGGGGTCTAGCATAGTTAACGCTTAATTAGATTCTTTAAGTATTTAATCAATGGTTCGATCCCTAACAATGTATATAAAGAATGTTTTGTGTATATAAAGACTTTTAAAATAAAATCTATAATGCAAAAAGATTAATTGCTGATCTTGACGGTGAATACCTTGGGCTCATTAAAAAAAAAAAAAAAAAACCTAAAAGTTCCCATGACATCCTAATTAATAACAGAAATTTGTGCAACCCATAAGGCTTGCGGGGTCTTCAAGCAGCTTTCATTACTCCTCAGCAATGCAAGTCCCGAAGGGATCACCACAAAAGCTGCCTTAAATTGTGGTTCAACGTCACCCACTCCATGGTACAATGCTCCTACTTCCTTCCTTCCATATTGTAGGTCCTTTAAAAAAAATAAGTTTATTCTATATTGACAGTGCATTTAGCATTTTTGATATATAATTAATTGTTTTAAACCAATTTTATGCCTAATTTCATTATCTTAATTTTGGGTTACATGTATTGGTGCTGAGTATGAGTAGTGAAAATATGTAGTGGATATAGTTTTTAGGTTGCCTGCCCGGTATCCAAGGCTTAACCTTGACTAATCCGGGTCGACCCGGGTCGCGCACCTGGCTATGGCGGGTGAGTCTCCCAGCGGGGATAACTGCGTTCACAAGGTCTCGAACTCGGGACCTTGCTTAAGCAGTTCGGGACCTTGCTTAAGTGATACCAAGCCGCTTACCACTTGGACCAACCCCCGTTGGTAGTGGATACAGTTAACATAGAAAGAAGTCATTTAATAAATGAATTTTCTCCAATAGATTTTGTGTTATGTGTTGTTAAGTTTTATTTTTCTCCATTAATTTTTTTTGTTATTTATGTCATGCATGAGTTTCTTTTTATTAATTAATGATGGAAGATAAAACTTAACAACACACAACACAAAATCTACTTGAGAGTATCTATTTCTATTTATATACTCCCCCTCCATATCATAGGTCATTTAAAAGGTTTGCGCATGAATTAGTTAAATGTCATTAATTTTAAAAAAATTATTAAAATACCCTTAATACACATCTCTCTCTACAAATTATTTCTCTCTCTCCACCAACTACATCCACAACATAGAAAAGATAATGAAGTTAGGAATGAAATTAATTAATTTTATGTTCAAAATGCTAAATTGATTATCAATATAGAATAAACTTATTTTTTTTTATAAAAGGGACCTACAATATAAAACGGAGGGAGAAATTAATAAACAAATCATAATCACCACTGGAGGGAGAATCAATGATGGCACAATTTCACAATAAGTGAAAGATGAAAGTAATTGATTGAACAGTTGTATACTTTGTTGTCTGTGTACAACTAGCACTAAAAATAAGTTGAGTTTTGTTAAACAATAGTCTAAGGACATTGAGTAAGAAAATTAAAGTAAAAAGTTTAGATCTAATAATTAAGTTAAATAACATTTTACACCTCTATAATATATAATTTATTTCTCATGTGCACTTAATCCCCTTACATTTCAAAAGGTGCAACTTAACACCTTGAAGTTTGCAAATTGTTCACATCAGACCTTCTATTAACTTTTTCATCCAAATTATTAGTTAGTCAACATGTGCCAGTCATAGATTTTTTTATCGACAAAATTACCACTTAAAAGAACCACTAATAATGCGCTTTATAGAGGCTGAGCGTGATGGCAGCCAGGGAAAGATGGGGACGCACAGAGGAGGCATTGCGTGTCGCCGGCGGTGGCTCGAGGAGCGCATACGGTGGGAAGCTGCGGTGCTGTTCACGTAATAGGGGTTGCCGCAGGGCGGGTTTTGTTCGAGCGGTCTTGAAGAGAGTAGAGATTTATGAGGTGAGAGAAGAGAGAAATTTAATTAATTTTATTTTTTAAAAATAAAATGTCTAAGTTACTAAAACAATCTTTAATAGAAATAATTTAATAAATGTAAGATGACTATTTTGTCCAAAATTTTGTGGAGTTGATGGCTAACCTCCTTTATAAAAAAGAGTGGGAAGAGAATAGAAATTATATATATATATATATATATATATATATATATATAGAATTACTTCGGTATCACATCAAATTTAAGGGTATTAGTATTTTATGATTATTTATGACTAAGAATTAGCCACTTGACCATGTTAAGCCTGAAAGTAAATCATAACTATTGAAATATAAAGAGGTATTGATACCTAGATAAAAACATGGATAGCAAATAAAAAATCATATATATAACCCTAAAAAATACTTTGCTAAAAAATGATAAAGAATAAAAAATAATGTTTAATGCATTCTATGCATTAAAATTTTAGAATTTTTTTTTTCAATGAGTATTTTCATTTTTCTTATTTCTCAGAGCATTTGTCTTAAATTTTTTTTTAATAGACCTTAAAAGTTTGTTTAGTTGAGTGAAAAATGTAAGAAAAAGAAACGAAAGGAAAAAATTTAAAAGGAAGGAAATTAATTTTCTTTGTTTAGATGGAAGGGAAAGATTACATAATATAATAAAGTAAGTGGAGGCATTAATCTTTTTTCTTCTAAAAGTGAATGAGAAATGAAAGAAAATTAAATTAAATTTGTGTCATTATTTTTAATATGAGTTTAATTTTTATGCACTGACAATATGAAAGATTTTACGCAGCTAGCTAATTAATTCATTTTGTTTGGATAACCTTTTAAGGAGTGGATGTGATAATCAACCATATTTGGTTATTTGTCGGTATATGATTGGATGACAATGTAAAACTCCTTTATACTGTTGGTGCATTCCAATTAAATCCTTTTAATATTACTTATACTTATTTGTGAGTAAAATAAGTTTTCATTTGTCATAGGGATAAATCTATCATTTGATATCACTGTCTTTTTCTTTCCTTTCACTTTTTACCCAAACAATAGGAGAAAACAATTCATTTTCTATTTCCTTTCCTTTCGTTTTCTTTTTATTACAACATACATATAAAAAATAAAATTCATTTATTTTGTTTTTTTCTCCCTAATTTGTCAAAAATATCCAAAACAAGATCAATATTTCCTTATATGAATTATCAACTATTTTTATATCAATTAAATTCTTTAAAAATATTTAGATTTTATTGTACACGTTTATATCGATTAAATTCATTAATGTGTTTTTGGAACTACATGCATCAGAATTTGTCTATATAAAATGAACGCAGAGATAGCTTTGGCTCATCAACTGAACGCGATGTACCAAATCCATCATCCATCATATATAATATCATAACATCGATCGAAGTGTTTGGAAGGCCAACATGACAGGGAAGCCCCTGCTATCAGACCTTGCTCCTACACTCGCCCATGTTCCCTCTAATTTCGTCAGGCCCGTCTCCGACCGTCCAACTCTCCACGACGTTCAGCCCTCCGGCCACGCCGCCATCCCTCTCATCGACATCAGCGCTCTTCACGGCCCGAATCGCTCTCTCATCGTCAAACAAATCGGCCATGCTTGCCAAAATCATGGCTTCTTTCAGGTATGCGTGCGTAATCCCTTCATGGTTCAATTCAGGCGTTAAATTTAATTACAGGTTCATACACGCGAGCGACTTGTTGAATGAATGAATGAATTAATTTTTCAGGTTATGAACCACGGGGTTCCGGAGGACGTGGTTGAAAACATGGTGAAGGTGACGAGGGAATTTTTCCGTTTGCCGGAGAGTGAGAGGTTGAAGTATTACTCCGATGATCCGACGAAGACAACTAGGCTGTCGACAAGCTTCAATGTGAAGACCGAGAAAGTTTCAAACTGGAGGGACTTCCTCAGGCTTCACTGCCACCCTCTTGAGGACTACGTCCACGAATGGCCTACCAACCCTCCATCTTTCAGGTACGTACATACACACACACACACACACACAAAAGTTTATATATGGCCTCTCTGATAGAAATAATATTTACGTACGGAAGAGTTATTAGTGATATGTCTTTAATTTTGAGTCTCTTTATTTTTTTAACAAATATGTTTTAATTTAGAAAAGTATTATAACATATATAAAGTAAATATTGGTTGGGCAGAGAAGTAGTTGCAGAATACTGCAGAGAGATGAGATTGTTGTCGGTGAGATTGGTGGAGGGGATATCGGAGAGCCTGGGGCTGGAGAAGGAGTACATAGAGAAGGTGCTGGGGAAGCAGGGGCAGCACATGGCGATGAACTACTACCCACGGTGTCCGGAGCCGGAGCTGACGTATGGGTTGCCCGGTCATGCTGACCCGAACGTCATAACCGTTCTGCTCCAAGATGACGTCCCCGGTTTGCAGGTACAGAACAGAGATGGCAACTGGGTGGCTGTCAATCCCATTCCCAACACTTTCACCGTCAACATTGGGGACCAAATTCAGGTGCCAAACTCTTCATCCCTATCTCCTCAAACATAAAAGTAATTATATTCCTTTTTCAAATAAAATATTTTTAATGAGTTTAATTTTTATTCAATTCTAATTACTTTTACATTCTTAATCGGATGATGTGCTTGGCTTTTGAAGTTTATGTTAATGTGATAAAATTTTATTGGTTAATTAACCCTACAAAAATACTTTATAATGTTAATAGATAGAAATTAAATTTGTTATTTAAATTTAAAAATATTGGAAGAACTATTTTTTGTTTTTATTTTTAATTTTTAAAAACTGAGTTGACTTATAATTTGTCACTATTTAGACGTGTAAGTGGATCAAATTGATCCAACAAACCTAAAATTCAAACCGAAGTTTGATTTGGTAATGTTGTGATTTTTTTTATTAGAGTTGTTTAGTTTTTTAACGTTTTGAAAGTCATTCTCCAAAAGCTGAAGTAGTATTGTTTGATAAAAGAATAAAAAACGTTTTTAATAAGCATAAATAATAAAAATAATGTTTGATAAATATATTTTAGATTTGTTTTTTATATGTAAAATTACTATAATAATCATAAATAATAATGAGGTGATAAGGACCATTTAAATTTAACGTTATAATTAGTCTTTTTAACTTTTAGATAACACAAATTAACTTAAAAAAATTATTCATTCTCAAAAGTACTTTCTAATTATTGAAAGTCAACAGTAAAAGCATCACATTTTAACTTTTAAACACAAAAATTGATTTATATTTTTTTTAGATTGTCTGCCCGGTATCCAAGGCTTAGCCTTGACTAATCCGGGTCGAGACCTTACTTAAGCGATACAAAGCCGCTTATCACTTGGACCAACCGACGTTGGTTTTGATTTATATCTTTGAAAGCATAAAGAAACATCCCAAAACATTTTACGGAACCAAGCCTTAGGTTTCGGCTCATTACACAAAAAGGTTTGGTTCAGACAATCAATCAATTGATTTTAAGACAGAATCAGAATGAACCAATTATTATGGGTTCGTTTTTTGATTTATAATTTTTTAATTAACATGATGAACTACTTTTTGAGCTTTCAAAGTTTTGAACTTAAACTTTTAGTAATAAAGCCACAATTTATACTTTTAGATTTCTGATTGATTGCTGTTTCTAGTTAAATCATTTTTTTAATTGACAATATTTCTAGTTAAATCATGACCGGCCAAGACACTCTTTCTAATATATATTATTGTTAAAATATTTTTTGATAAACATGTGTCTCTCTTGAACACATACATAAAATGTGTTGAAATAATAAAAAAACATACAAAAAGTGTGAGTCCCAGCAAATATTATTAAATTTGTGTCATATACATGTGAGATTTATTTAACTTTTAATGCGTGTTTAAAAAAGTTTTTAAACACACGATTATTTAAAAATATCTGATTTCGAAAAAACATTTGACACATTGTTAATGATATATAAGTAAAGTACATGATAAGTAAGGCAAAGTACACTAGTATGGGTGTTAAACGGGTCGGCCCGCTAATCCGTTTATTTTTTTAAAAAACTTAAAATTTTAAAAAAATTCAAAAAAAAATTTCACAGACTCATGAGCTAGTCCGCGGGCCAAGGGGCCGATCCAATTTTTTTTTCAAATTTTTGCGAACATATTTTTTGTATGTAAAATCCGTCCATTTAATCGGGTAAACGGATACCCTATACACTTGTAAGGCGCATGATATTTGTGAATTTTGAAAAAAATATATTATAATACGTGTTTCACGTGTGCTATATTGGGAAAGGTGATAAGTAATGATAGGTACAAGAGTGTGCTGCATCGAGCTGTGGTGAACTGTGAGAAGGAGAGGATTTCTGTTCCAACATTTTACTGTCCATCGCCGGAAGCAGTGATAGGACCAGCTCCACAGCTGGTAGACGATGATGATCATCCTCCTCACTACACCAACTTCACATACAGTGATTACTACCACAAGTTCTGGAACAGGGGACTTTCTAAAGAAACATGCCTCGACATGTTCAAGGCTTGATCAGATAGCTAGATGTGGCTGTGGAAATAGCATATAGAATAGTGAATAATTGTGTGTGCTTGTTTAGCATACCGAAAAAGTGAAACAATAAAGTATTAGTGCAAAACAATAATACACCCCAGGAATAATTATTTTTGAACTCAAATCAAGCTGCCCCAAATCAGTCAAGCTAGAACTGAATTATATTTCTAAAAGAAAATAGAAAAAAAAAATACAAACGTCGCTTGATTCACATTTTATTTCAAATAAAAACATTCTTTATTTTATTTTATCATAACTGTTACACCAAAAATGACAAACTATGCAGAGATCATATATAAACGTCATATTTTTTAGAATTTTCTTCAGTAAGTTAAGCGCAATTTGTGTATTTATGTTGTCTAATTCACATCTCAAATTTGATCAAAATCAACTCTTCCACACAGCAAAAACAACGACAAAGCTTTGTTTCATTATAAGGAGGATTTAAATCAACGGCATCAACCTAAATATACGATTAATTAGTACAATACAAATACCGACGTAATGAGACCAAAAAAAAAATGATAGTGCAATCACACGAAGCATGTATTTAAGAGGAGATTTTCGATGTTTTTGTCAGAGGAAACAGAGAAAAAGAATGCATGGACAATCTTTGGCTGAATTTTATGTGTGTTGATTGATCAGTGTACAAAATATATACTATAGACAAAGTCATTCATGTGCAGTTGCTGAAAGCAAATCCTGTTATCTATCCTATAATAAAATAAAATGGTAGTTTCTTTAAGTATCCCATAAGATAAATATATTCTTTTATGGGTTAATTAAGTTTTTAGTCTCTCTAAAATTAAAAAGTTTGATTTTAGTCCCTCAGTAAAAATTTTAGTCCCTGTAAAATTTAAAAGTTTGATTTTGGTTCTTGTGGATGTTTGAGGTTGACGGTGATGATGTGTCAGTTAACGTCGCTGACGTGGCGTCCCACGTGGACTCGCCACGTGGCATCACCCGATGTTTTTGTTTGACCCATGAACCGGTCTGACCCGACCCGCTTTGTGTTTTATTAAATAAAAAAACCAATTTAAAAAAACCTAAATCTCCAATTTAAATTGGTCAAACAAAAAAAAACTTTCAAACACGGGGTCGGGTCACACCGGGTCAAGAGTCAAACAAAAAAATCGGGTTATGCCACGCGGCGAGTCCACGTAGGACGCCACGTTAACGACTTTAACTGACACGTCATCACCGTCAACCCCAAACATCCATTCACAGGGACCAAAATCAAACTTTCAAATTTTACAGGGACTAAAACTTTCACTGAGGGACTAAAATTAAACTTTTTAATTTTACAGAGACTAAAAACTTAATAAACCCTTCTTTTATTAAGAACTAAATTCATTAAATTTTGTTATGATTTCATGATCTAATATGACATATTGATATGCCATATGATCTAATGTGATAAATTAATATTTTTTGATATAATATTTATAGAGAGGTGTATCATAAACTTAAATAGTCTGTAAATCTCTTAACATTTTATAAGTTGGTTATATTCAATAATTTGATTAATGAAAAATTTGTCAAGAACTTATAAAACATAAAATAATGATAAAATTAGATGAATTTATTTCTAAAAATTATTAAAAATAAAAAAATTAATAGAAGATGGTATTTACCCCGTAAAACAATACAAATAAAATTGCCTTAGAGCCAGCACTATCACTAATTTTAGAAGTTAACACCAATCTGGCTTAAATACTAACAAAAATGCTATCAGAATATACTAGTATGGTCTGTGACTGATTCTCAGAATTGGGCTGTAGGAGTAGACCACTAAAAAAAATGTAAACGGCTTATAACAAGTATTAAGTTATTGTATCTTGACAGTGATTGTATCACGTCCTTCTGCAAGGGTTTGTGTGCATTATTGCCGCTACTCTGCATGAAGAATGTTTTCTCATTTTCAATGTCTCGTTATGAGAACGTGTAAACAAGGAGTATGCTGGTTTCTAGTGATTGATCATGATTGAAGAAAAGGTCCAACAATTAATGCACAAATCTCTCGCCCTATGGGATAGTGCCATCAAGTGACAATTTCCTGACATGACGATTCACGGCCAATGATCAAGATCTGGAGGTCATCGAAGGAAGTCGAGTATAAGAGTATGGGAAGCTACGTAGTCCTATTCCAGCTCAAGGGGAAGAAAGACTATGATTATATATGTTCTCGGGGGAAAGGCCATAGTCCTTTGATAAGAACCTGTTGGTTCCAGTTTGGTACGAAGATGTTCTGGATTCAGGTCCCCGATCTCCCGTTTAAACTGCAGAATCAGAAGACTGGCCTTGCGGTCAGAAATTTGATTGGCAGATGTGTTGAGTTGGATGAAAGTGGGAGAGGAGGGGTATGAAAAATTCAGCCGGGAAAGGAACCTTGTTTTGTTTTTCTTTTGGAATGGGTGGTTGCAGATTTCTGCTACGGTTGTGGAATGCTAGGGCATAACAAGGAAGAATGTGAGAAGTGAGGGAAGATGACGGAGGGTATTCGATTTGGGGACTGGATGATCGGGCTGACTTGTCAACCGCGTTGCCCTCTCTGGTTATGAAGTTCACCTCATCGGATCTTCAAAATCAGCCTACGCCATTAAATAATAATTTATTAAAAATTAACTAACTCTAAAAGCATATTAAAGGGGCTAACTTAGATCGTCTTTAAAGGAAATATAATACATTCAATTCAATTCTATTTAAATAAAATAAATGGGGGTTGAAAATTTGTCACAAATAAAATAAAAATAATAAACAAAATAAAAAGGAAAAAAAGTATCATGCACATTATTTTGCACAGATCAATGATTAATTATCATCGGTTTTGAAATTAACTTTCATGAAAAGAGTTGTTTATTATTTAGAGATCTCCAACTAACATGCACTTCAAGGTCACAATTGCATTCTCCTAGGAATTAATTAGTACAAGTTTTAACAATCAAGATCTCGGTCTTAATTACCTCTACCAATTTTCTCAACCAATTTCATAACTTAATTTAATCAGATTAATCCCTAATTCCTTTAACCGAATTAGATAATCCTAATTAATCAATTTGAATTACCAATCCTAAGAAATCCTAATTTAACAAACTCGACGATCATCAATATTCATGAATCTAGAATTATTCTTAACTAACAGCATGTAATGGCTAGAGAAAGGTGCAAAGATGTTAAGCGACAACTCTCTTCTTCATCCTCAACCTATTTATAATCTAAAAATACTAAAATTAGAGTTCAGATCTGCATCAACGTTGAAGTCTCCTTGGATCACTATTGCAACGCACAAAATAGCGCTGCAAAGGTTCAGTAACATGCAAGTGCTGCAACAGTTAGGCAACTACTACAACGATATGCTTTTCTTCAACCGTTGCAATGTTTCACTGTATTAACAAGGTTGCAATGATTCTCTATTACTTTTTGCCCTAAAAATTTGTTTAGCTCCTTTTGCACTTCCTGTTGCATCGGTATTTGATCCCTATGACTCTAACAACTCAAACCAGAGAATTTAAATGCATAGGTTGCTTAAGATAAAATAAAAACATTTAAAATGTTTCCTTGAATCACATTTTTTTCAATTACGTATAAAACAGGACAATGTACAAAACATATTAATTAAGCATCTAATCCTCATATTTTTAGGCTAAAGTGGGGCATAAAATCCCCAATCATAGATCCGTGAGGTGAGGTGAATGGATTCTAATGGAGGGAGTACTTTAATATCATGTCATCGCAATGTAACAAAGGCTCCTGTCTGAATTCGCTACTTGGTGTGGCGAATTCAGACTCCGGCCTATACAATTGTAATTTTGTGTTTCAAGCCATATTTTGGTATACAACTTATACTACAATCATAGAAATGCAAAGAGGCCTAAACATTAAGCCAACATTGGTTTATAGTTTGATTGTAACGATGATTCAAGTTTATTTAATAAGAGGGTTATTATATGTACTCATTTTATGTGAGACAACTCACTTCTCATCCACAATTAATTTTTTTTTTAATGAAACTCGCATTTTAATAATAAAATCTCATTTAATATTAAATAAAATGTGACTCAACACGATGTCGTTCACATGATAAATACAATTAGTATTTCTCATTTAATAAAATGTACCCTTAGTCAACACATCAAATCAACTTAAATAAACAATTTATGAGTAACGATAAAAATTACAAATGAGCGAGAGTTTGTGCTTATAAATTAATTAAGTAAAATTCATTTATAAAACCTACTTTATTGATATAAGAGTATATATAAGTCATTACCTTCTCCTCTAAACTAAGATTATCAATTTAGATACGATCTTCTTTCTCATTTCTTTCTTTCTTTCTTTCTTTCTTCCTTTATTAGCTTACTTGCTGTGCACTTTCATTCTTTTTCATTTTTAGAATATTTTTTAGTCATTGAAAGTACAAGAGTTAACGCGGGGGGGGGGGGGTTAATTACTATAACGTGTCAGGTACGTAATCTGTTTTTTGGGACAGGACGTTAGCCGGCTAATAATGCGAGTTTGGCGGATATCCCCCGCCGAACATATTAAAGAAACTGATAAATTACTATGGAAAAGCAGAGAGAAATAATGAAATATATAGACAGCAAACTCATCCGAAACCATTCGTGCTGACTGCTGTGCTGGGTGGGTCCACATGGCGAATTCACATCGGTACAGTGAAGAAGAAGAAAGCTTGGCCTACGCAATGCAGCTTGCAAACTCCACCGCGGTTTCCATGGCGCTGCAATCCGTGACCGAGCTCGGCGTTTTCGACGTCATACAGAGAGCTGGAACGGGTGCTAAGCTCTCTGCTAAGGAGATCGCGGCCCAGCTTTGCTGCAACAACCCAGAGGCACCGGCAATGCTGGATCGAATACTCGCCCTTCTTGCCTCTCACTCTGTTCTTCGCTGCACCGTCGTTCAAGATCATGAGCAGAGGCTCGGATCCTTTGTGAGGTTGTACGGCATGGCTCCTGTTGCCAGACACTTTGCTCTCGACTCTGATGGTGTTTCCATTGGCCCCTTGTTGGCTTTGTCTCATGATAAGGTCTTTCTTCAGAGCTGGTCAGTCATATTAAATTCTCTTGTTTGACAAATTGGTCATTCCATCTTATTCTTTATCAGATTCATCCTCATTAATGAGATACATAATTTGGGTAGAAAGAGCATCAAGTTTTACATTACTTATATATAAGATTAAAATAATTTGTATAAATCTAAGACAAACGTTACTTTGGAGCTAATTTTTTAAAGTTAAGTCATTCAATTATTTAACATGATATTAAAGATTGTGTAAGGAAACATCATAAACATAAATAAAATAAATTAACTCTTACATAACTTAAAAATAAGATATAAAAAAATCTTTATAAATGCAATGACAACCGTCGCCTAAGTTTTGAAATTGAGTTAAATCAAATTTCCTTTCCCCACACAACTAAGGAAATTGTTCTAGACACGAGGGATCTAGTGATTGCAAGATAAAATCAGCCGTCAAATTTAAATCAAAGCGATTGCGCTAAACCATGTTTTCAAAAGTAACATTAGATTCAGGAAGCTTATGTTATAAGACTCTTTCATTGGACATTAATTTACAGTTGTTGAAGGGAACTAAATAACCTAGTATTCATTCTTAGGTCGCAGCTAAAAGATGCAATTAGGGAAGGGGGTATCCCGTTCAACAGAGTTCATGGCAGACATGCATTTGAGTACCTAAGCTTGGACCCAAGATTCAATCAGGTTTTTAATACAGCAATGATCAATCACTCCACTCCTGTTATGAAGAAGATTCTTGAATGCTACAAAGGTTTTGAGGGGATTAAGAAGCTAGTGGATGTTGGCGGGGGTCTTGGGATCAACATTAACATGATCACTTCCAAATACCCTCACATACAGGGTATCAATTTCGATTTGCCTCGTGTCATACAACATGCCCCTTCCTATCCTGGTATGACTTTTTTTTTTTTGGGGGGGTGGTTTCTTTACTCTGTTTCTTTCTTAATAAATTTCCAGCTATAATGTAATGTTCATCTGGATAATACACTGGTCAAAATTTATCTTTTTCAGTTTCCATCCTGTTTGATTATAAAATTTATTGGTTTAAGAAAATTAATTTTAATGTTTTTATAAAATAAAAAAATCTAATTTTTGAAACACTAAAAAATATATATATTTTTATTTCATATTTAAACATAAAATAATTTATTTATAAATTGATTTTTAAAATTTACTTTAATAAATGACTTAAATAAATTATTTATCCAAACTTGCTTGAGTCATTTTAATTTCAAAACTAAAAGGCTATTTAACATTGTAGAAGTGGAACACGTGGGAGGAGACATGTTTGAAAGCGTGCCAAAATGTGATTCCATCTTTATGAAGGTAAGTTGGTCTTGCTACTTAGTTAATTAGATTAATTTATAAATGTACTTAAAAATAAATTGAAAGCATGAGTTGTCATAGAAAGGGGGTACTTAAACGTTCATTGAAATGGCATTTACCTTTTCTGAATTACAATTAATGTTTGTTTTCTCCCTTTTCTTTTCCAATTTCCTTCACGCTCTTCTTCTTCATTTTTCTTTTCTCTATATATTTTTTTTCTTTTCTCCTCCAATCTTCATTAATTTTTTCTTGTTCATTTTTATTTTTTGCAAAATGTAATGGATCCTAGAGTTTTCGTTTTTGTTTCTGTCATATTTTTTTTATTTTTTAGGGTTTAAAAGTTTATATATTTTTGTAGAAAAATTTGTGTATGTGAATACTAAAGTTTTGTGTATTTTTGTAAAAAAATTTGTGTATGTTTGTTCAAAAGTTTGTATATGTAAGCATCAAAGTTTAATTCTTTCTTTTTGTTTTTGTTTCCGCCATTTTTTTGGTTTCTAGTTGATTAAAAGTTTATGCATGTTTATTCAAAAGTTTGGGTGTGCGTACATCAAATTCTCTTTTTCGTTTTCATTTATGATTCTGTCATATTCTTTGTTTATAATTGTTCAAAAAATTGTGCATGTGAACACACAAATTTGTGTATACTTGTTCAAAAGTTTGTACATGTGAACACCAAAATTTTCTTCTTTTTCGTTTTTGTTTTCATTTTTGTCTTATTTTTTGTTTCAACTTGTTGAAAAGTTTGTGTAGGTGAGTATAAAAGTTTTTGTTTTAAAATGTTTCTGTATGATAAGGAGTAGATCCATGCACTTAGAATGTGAATGAAGAGCATGAGAGATAGTTACTTTTCGCTATTTATTTTTTGTTTCAACTTGTTTAAAAATTTGTGTAGATGAGCACAAAAGTTTATGCATCTATTTTGAAATGTTTGTGTATGATAGAGAATGAGTTCATGCATTTAGAATGTGAATGGGGAGCAAAAGAGAGATTGTGATAGTTAGTTTTCGTTATATAATGCAACATCAGTTTAATTTGGTTTGCATATATGAAAAAGTTTGTACAAACGTTAAGAAAAGTTTTTGCAAATATATAAGAAAGTTTGTGTACGTGGTTGTCATAGTGTATAGCGTATGCATCTATACAGTGGTTGTAGAATGGATGCAATTTTAGTGTACTCCAAGCATTACTAAAATGTTTATTTTCTTTTACTAAATAACTAATTTTACCACAATATGTGTATTTTGCAGTGGATTCTTCATGATTGGAGTGATGAGCGGTGCTTGAAATTATTGAAGAACTGCTATGATGCGATTCCTGATGATGGGAAGGTGATAGTTGTGGAGGCAGTTCTTTCTACTATACCTGAGAATAATGCTGCTTGGAAGTCCATATCCGAACTTGATGTTCTGATGATGACTCAAAGCTTGGGTGGGAAAGAGCGAAGTGAGCAAGAATTCATGGAATTGGCAACTGGAGCTGGATTTAGGGGCATTAGATATGAAAGTCATGTCTCGACCTTTTGGGTTATGGAGTTCTCCAAGTAATAAATTAAGGGTCAATTTATATATCTTATTTAAGTTCTTGTGTAAAAAAACTTTAAAAAAATATTATGGATATATTATTTTTGTATTTGAATACATAATTAAATAAATATTTATGTTGGATGTCTTAAAAAATATTTTTTAAGAAGATAGAAGCTTTAACTTCTAAAAAACATTAAAAATAACTTTTTAAAAAGTAAAAGATATGTAGCTAAATTGGACAAAATTTGATGAAAATACAACTTTTGATTTTGGAAAAAATTGAAATACTTTACAAGTTAAGTAACCTAAACGGAGCCTAATTGAACTTGCTATTGCTGGCATCTAGGTGCGGCTCCTGATTGGCTTTGGTGACCATGACCCCCCTTTAAATTTTAGGGTTTAGACCCGTAACTTAATTTTTTTGAATTTTAATTTTGGTCATTTTTGTCTCTTTCAAATTTTTTTAGATAATTTCATTCCTTTCAATTCAAAAAATTATAGGTTCCTCTTGTTGAGATTCAAGTGCGAGTATTTAAAAAGTTTCGCATTGCTTAGTGATGGATTAAGTGAGGTATACATAAGTGAGAGGACCCATAAACTCATTGCCTTAAGATTTTGGGTCAAGATATGACGTTCGACCCACTGATGTGGTTTCTCACTTAGCCCATCGGTGTTAAACTCCTTGGTTTTGGGCTCCCCTCCCTAACAAGTGGTATCATAGCCGATGGTTTGGATTGACCTAAGTGAATATTGGAGCAATAATGGTGGTCGTTGGATCCTAGTGTAGGGATCTTGAAGAGCCAATATGGTTCTTGTTAATGCCATTGAATACCTGGATTGGCTTCCGCTAAAGGGGGAGTTGGACACTTATGTGGGCCTCACACTTGAGGGTAAGATTGTTGGGATTCAAGTGTGAGTGTTTTAAAAAGATTCAAATTGGTTGGTGATAAACTAAGTGAGATGTATATAAGTGGGACGACTAAGAGGAAGTTGTGTTGTCGTTCAGAGTCCCTTATCTCTGTTACCTCTCATCACTTTTTGGTATACCAAAACGACGTTACTCTACTAGGTAACAATGTTTATTTAAAGAAGTTTGATGGTCCTCCTGGTTAATTAATTTTATAATTGGGTCCTTCTTAATAATTTTGATATAATTAGTCATTTTTTAATTAATGACTCTTAACCGTCTTTAACGTTAATTCTCTAAAAAAAAGCCTCACTATTTTCAAGAAAGAATAGTTTTTGACTCAATACGTAAAAGAATTCACCAAAATAATACAAAGATTAAATGCTCAAATTGGTCGATGTTAAATTATTGATGGGTTAATTTGATCCCTAAAGAAAATCCTCGTTTGTTTTTATCATTTTTAAATGTAGGCCAAGTCCATTCTTTCATGTTTAACCACACTTTATTAATGCCACTAAACTTAGAAATGTAATTAAATATATCGATGACATTATTGTCATTTTTCCTCCTTCCTATCTTGACCACTCTTTTTCCCACTCCCTCAACCTATCTCCCTCATGGATGGCTAAGGACGCAACCCAAATGCAAGTGTTGGCAGAGCAACGATCTGGCGATGTGGAAGCGATGATAGTAGTCACAAAAAGTTGAAACAAAGCAACGATTATGATGCAAGAGCGAAGTGACAAAATCGAAAGGCAATGGAGTAGTTCTGACTAATTGTTGTTCAAGACAACCGTCGCCAAAGGAGTTGAAATATGAGAGAAGGGTTTGTGAGGATAATTTTCTTAATGTGGTTAACTATATTTCTAAAAATGCATTTAACATTATGAAGTGTGACTAAGCACAAAAGGATGAACATAACCCATGTTTGATAATAATAGGGATTGACATGTAGTTTTTTTTTAATAAAAAAAAAACACTAAATTTGTCCATCATTGATTTGATAGGAATCAAATTAAACTTTTGCGCTAATACTATTAATAACAACAATGGGAGGAATGAGTACTCGAGTTATTTAAGTAGTTTCCATAGAAAATCATGATGTTTATAAGATAAAAGCAGCTTATAAAATGTTTTTTTTTTCAGTGGACTTTAATAATTATTTTATAAGGATACGTTGATTCACATTTTATTTATTATTATGAGATTTTAGTAGATTATATAAAATTTCATTCAATAATATATTAATAATATATCAAATGTAGGTTAAACATAAGGTCACGACTATAACCACTCAACAGATTTGGCCAATCTTTGTAAAGAGAAAATGAGAGAGAAAAATGAAGAGAAAAGTAGAAGAGAAAATGTATGTTTGGATGAAGGAAAAATAAATGAAAAAAAAATTGCATTTAAAAATTAGTCAAAAATATAAAATTATTTTCTCTCTCCTACTTTTTATCTCTTCTCACACCACTCAATTTCTTTCTCTCTCTATTTCTACCTCCTTTTAACGATTTTTATGCCATTAATGAGAAGAAAATTTGTGTGGGTTTCACTCATTTTTTTTTCTTTTTTCTTTTTTTCATTATAAACCAAACAAGAGAAAATAACATTTTTTCTATATTTTCTTTCCTCTCCACCCACCCCCACCCAAACAAATGCTTTATACTTCTTTTCCGCGTCATTATAGGCGATCATCTTTACATTCTTTAAAAAAAAAAAAGTACAATTGAAATGCTTTTCCACATCATTACAGTGGATCATCGTTATAATCTTC
This sequence comes from Nissolia schottii, assembly GCA_003254905.1. Lineage (NCBI taxonomy): Eukaryota > Viridiplantae > Streptophyta > Magnoliopsida > Fabales > Fabaceae > Nissolia > Nissolia schottii. The sequence goes on from QANU01030108.1 coordinate 22,226, forward strand.
GTAACCACTTATCTATTCAAAAGAAAATGAAAAACCAATATCTCAAAGTATTGAACTTTTTTTCATTTTTTATTCAATACTTTCTCCGTTCAAAATTGTTTATTTTTACTTTGTTTATTTTATTCATTCATCAATAAATTGTATTTCAATACAATTGATTTATGAATAAACTAAAAAAAGTGAAAGTAACAATTAATTTAAAATTGATAAAGTAAGTTTTATTTTTATTTTGTTACATGGTAACATGAGGATGGTTCAAAAATACCCAAGTGCATAGAGGTTATGAGCATTTTGACAATTGGGCAACTCTCCGATGCCTAAATCAGTTAGGTGCTCTAAGTACTAAGTTAAGGGTTAGATTCATATCTTGTAGCGTTGAGAGATTATGTATATAAAATAATGTGAGGTAAATTTGTAACCTTACTTGGGTACAATAGACCTGAATTTGTCCTTAACAAATTTGAAGTAAGAAAAAAGGAATGTTCGAAGGTTTTACTTGCGTTTAAATAAATTGATGCTTTGTCTTGACTTCCAAGATTACACCTTCTACGCCACCAAATCAATGATTAACAACACCAAATATCATCCACAACTTATAGATATTTTTACCACATGATAATGGACTTATTAAGACGCGCCTATCAAATCTAGTTGCTAGCACTTTCCTTTCCTTAGCTTTGGAATTCAAATCGACATGGCTCCTTCAGCAGAATCTAATAGGAAGCTTGCGACGAAAGAAGAGGAATCCAACAATCTTAAACCAGAATTAGAAGGAGGAGAAGAGGAGGACAGCTTCACATTTGCCATGCAAATGATGTGTTCCACGGTGGTCTCACTGGCGTTGAAATCGGCAATCGAGCTGGGAGTATTTGACATAATAGCCAAAGGTGGTGGTGGTGAAGGGGCAAAGCTCTCTGCAAAATACATTGTTTCTCAGATTGGTGGGATCAGCAACCCGGAGGCGCCAATGATGCTGGATCGTCTTCTTAGGCTCTTGGCCAGTCACTCACTCCTTCGCTTCTCTGTTCCTCCTCCTCATGATGGTCATGATCTGCTCTACAGCCTCTCCCCCGTCTCCAAATATTTTGTTACTGATGCTGATGAAGGTGTCTCACTGGGACCCACCTTGGCTTTGCTGGTCGACAACGTCTTTTACCAAAGCTGGTCAGTTTTAAGTTAGTCCACTGTTAATAGCTTAATGTATTTAGATTTAGATACATTGAATCTAAAAGTCAAAAAATGAAATAGTCTATATGTATATATATATATAGAGAGAGAGAGAGAGATTTTTTAAAATTCTTGAACCAAATTGAGCACTTGCTAAAAGCAGAATTATTTTCAGTCAATATTCAAACAACTCATAAACGTACACAACTGATAATCAGAGTCATTTAAATCCTACGTAGTATATATCAAGCATGATGCATGTTTGTTGACTACGTACATAAGTATAATATTGAATGGTTTGCGTTAATGGGTTCAGGACCGAACTGAAAGGAGCGATTCTGGAAGGCGGCATACCATTCAACAGGGTTCATGGCATGCATGCCTTTGAGTATCCAAGGGTGGATCCCAGGTTCAACGAAGTTTTCAACAAAGCTATGCATAACTCCACCACTATAGTTATGAAGAGGGTTCTTGAATTTTACAGAGGTTTTGAGCACATCAAAAGGCTCGTAGACGTTGGAGGTGGTCTTGGGGTCAATCTCAAATTGATAACTTCCAAATATCCTCATGTCCATGGCATTAATTTTGACTTGCCTTGTGTCATAGAACATGCTCATGTCTATCCTGGTATATATATATATATATATATATANGATCTAAAAGAAAGAAATACTACAATGTTTACAAATATTGAGAACTATTTTAATGGAGCTGCAGGTGTGGAGCATGTGGCAGGGGATATGTTTGAGAGCGTTCCCACAGGAGATGCCATTTTTATGAAGGTGGGTTTATGAAGTTTTGCAGGATTAGATTATCCATAAAAAATTTCTCTGTTCGGTTTGCAAGAATTTTAATGTGAAGAGCCAACATCATATATAGTACGTATAGGTATATTTGCACTTGAAATGATTGATTAACCTCATAAAAGAAAAATGATTGATTAACACTACCATTGGGTTTTTTTGGATCAAATTAAATTCTCAGTGGATACTTCATGATTGGAGTGATGAGCATTGTGTAAAACTCTTGAAGAATTGCTACAAGGCCATTCCAGATGACGGAATGGTTATTGTGGTGGACACGATTCTGCCCGTCGTGCCGGAGACTACGGCTGCCGCCAAGGCTGCTTTCGGATCTGACCTCTTAATGATGACTCAAAACCCAGGAGGGAAAGAGCGAACGCGGCAACAATTCATGGAATTGGCAACAGCTTCTGGATTTAGCGGCATCAGATTCGTGTGTTGTGTCTCTGGCCTCTGGGTTATGGAATTCTTCAAGTAGCCCAGTGCGCGCACGAATATTAATTAGTATTGGCTCGAAAGAGTTTTCTTCTTAATTTCATATTATTATATATATATATATATATTGGAATTATAAATATATAGCATGGAATATTGTGGATTGTGGTGTGGGTATATATTAATCCACAACTATTATTACACACTAGCTAGCATTATTCTATATAGCATCTTACGTGCTAATTAAGGATCGATGAAATTAATTATATGTAACTTTGGTCCCAGAAAATGGAGTGTTCTAAGTATAAGCGTTAAAATTTGAGTTAAGGAAAGAATAAATATCTTAAAATTTTTGAGGCTAGAAGGATGCCAGTGCCTCTAAAGGGTGCTAACATATACTCTATACAATCCTCAACTCAACGAGATAGTTGTGCACATATATATCATCCAACGAATAGAAGTCACATGCAATGCAATGAATTGATTAGCGTGGATACTACAGGAAGGCACACCATAGGGTGGGGCCAGCAAGCACGCTATTTTCGTCAGTGACAGCGATAATTGTTTCATCCTCCTTTTGTTGATCTTCTTCGTTGACGCTGGCTGCCGTAGTTATGGCCTTGACACGTCTTATCCTTCAGAGAACCCAGCTTTGTAGTGCCCGTTCCTGTCCTCCTGATTCGGATGGCTCGCAGCATCTGAATCTTCACCGACGACCTAGGTTTCTAGAACGACGTCGTCTCCTCCAACCAGTCATTATCGGTTGCCTTCGTCTTCTCCCTCCATTAACGGCCGCCAGCGTAGCCTGAATCGAGCTCGCTCTCATCTCTCTTCTGGACAGAAATATCCTCCTTATTATCACATTCCTTTACGAAGACATCGCAAGCTTGACCATTATGACCAAGGTGACCTTCCACAGTTAATCATACATTCTTCTTCATGTTCTCACAATTCTTTGTCAATCTGCACCATCGTTATGATGGTGTTTATCGTCTATGCCATTTAATACAGCATATTGTTTTTAGTTATCATTTTTAAATAATATATATATATATATATATATATATATATAATTATATTTGTATGTTGCATAATATATGCCAACTCATTTAACATGAGATAAGATTAATATCAGTTTAGTTAGATAATTATGGAACAGTTATGCTACATGTACACCCATATATCATACACCATACATACACCCTTATTAGAATACACAAATAACCGTTTCATCCACTCTTTCTCCCACTCTCACCAACACGCGCGTGAACCCACGTTTCATTCTCTTTCTCGAAAATTTTCGTTATTCATTGCTCGTCGTCCTCTTCGACCTCGTCGTTCTCTTCGACCCCGACGTTCTCTTCGACCCCGACGTTATCTTCGACCCCGACGTTCTCTTCGACCTCGTCGTTCTTTGTGATTTCATGCGCAAGATCTAAGATTTGTTAGAGAGATGAGTGATTGAAGATGTTGCTGCTTGTTATCATATTTTAACTGAAAAAGAAAAAGTTCAAAAAAAAAC
>QANU01030108.1:27392-68039 GCA_003254905.1 Nissolia schottii
TAATGTTTGCACATATGCCCATATAAAGTTTGCACAATTCTGCAGTACATCAAATTCTGCATTTTTATGCATTTGTGATACACAAATAATGATTATATTACACAATCTAATATTTAATCATATAGTAAATAAAAATTCAATTTGTGTCAATAAATTATAGTGTTTTATGGATTATTTGTTGAAATGTTGAGAATGTGCCAAAATGCACATCATCTCCCTTAACAAAAACATTTCTATGGCCCTGTGAATAATGTTTGCACATATGTTCACTTAATGTTTGCACATACGCCCATATAAAGTTTGCACATTTTATTTTCTGTGTTATAAAACTTCAGAACACTGTAATTTCACAGCAACGTCACCAAATCAAAAATTCTCCATGGAATTCATCAAAAAATGACGAAAAATTGCCACAGATTCTTGTATTATCATTTTCGATCACTAACTAAATGAGATTACGATTGTATACGCTTTGATTGTGGAATTGTACTTGCGACTTTGATTTCCATGGAGGACTGTGGTTTCCATGGAGCTCGCGTTTTGGTTCAGAGGAGGACAGAGGATGCTGATGCTGATGACGACGACGACAACGGCGACGACGACGACGACGACGACGAGAGGTTGAAGATGATGGGCGAAAACGACGACGAGAACGAGTTCGAGATTGGCCGCGCGCGCGTTGTGTATAGTTATACGCTATACGTATAATTATCATTAATTGTGCATAAAAACGTATAAAAGACTGGTGTATATACGGGTGTATGGTTTATGGTTGTACATGGAGCATTTTTCATTATGGAATAATTATATATGCGGTAAGTTAAATTTATAGGTATTTGTTGAGAACATGATACTGGATAGATCTGTTATGAATTCACTACATGGTAAAATGTCATGAGTGAGTCTCATAATAGTTATATTTATTTCATACTTGAGATTGACATAGTGTCACGTGATTAATCAAGATGAGATTTGGTCATGCTCAAGTAAACAATAAGGGTGACATAACTCATGTCTTATGTTCGAACTAGATATCGCACAACAGATATAGTCTATTAATTGGTTAAGTGGACTTACTATTTATTATTACTTGAATTAGACACAATGTCTTCCTAGACACGGGTAGGTCCAATAGTGATATAAATTTATTGGGCCGCACACTAAGAATGAAATGAATAGACGGGTTAATTAATTAATTAAATATAAAATTCAAAATATATATTTCAGATATTTATATTATGAGATAATATAAAATGTGATCTTCATTTTATTATATGAGATATAATAAATCAGGTTTAATTGTTTTCAAATTTTTTGATATTTATATTATGAGATGATATAAAGTCAGATTTCTATTTTATTACATGAGATATAATAAAATGGGTTTGATTGCGTTTAATATTAAATCATTAAATCTATTCCTGACGTGATTAGAAAATGGTTGTGATTTAAAATTAAAATAAGAGATTCTTTTCTTAGTTGTTAAGACAATATCTCTACCTATAAATAGAGATGGGGAAAATTGTGAAATAGACACATAACAGAGAGCTTTCAGTTTTACACACGATTAAGTGTAAATTTGAAATTCTCTGAATCCTTGTTGTCAAAGGCGAAGTTTCGTTACACATTTCGCCTTTGACAATTATGGTTCCCTGATGATCTTCGTTTTCGCTTCTTGTGTGTACGCCTCCACCTGATTGATTCTATCTGATTCTCCATGCTACTTGTGGTCTCCCACTCTCCCTCGTTCTTTGTGGTCCCCCATTCCCTAACAACTGCCCAAAACTTCTTCTCGCATCTTGGCCATCCGGGACCTTTAATCTTTTTGTTAACATTTTCCATTTTTCAACCTTCAGAAACTGCTGGTCATGATCTCTAATTTGGCCACATTTAACAAGTGCAGCTAAGTGAAAATGTTTCACCTTAGACCAACAAGGAGCATCAAATACCAAACTTGGGCGACGTATATGCGCTATCACCAATAAAGAATTGTTACTTGAGCTAGACATAGTTTGAATTAAATACGCAGCCTCTGCGATAGCGATCTTTGTTATGGAGCGGTTTAAATTATCAATAATATTACCTACCCAATGCTTTACAAAATGAAAATGATGTTTTCGTCTTTTTATTCTTTCGTGATTGTTCCGTTGAAACCGAATTTAAAAAGCTAATCAATCTCATTATTTATGCGTAAAGTTTGTTGGTTTATTCCAACTATTGAAATTTCAGAACTTTTAATTATTCTTGAAAAATATTGACTGAACATAATTTCACCGTAAGCTAATTTAAGAAAGGATGATATATTGTATTGCTCTTATAACGACTATATTACAAGTTTTATCTCTAAGTAATATATACCTATAATCAATACTATTTTTTATAACCAAAATACATGCCACCATAGAATTAATCATGGGATGCGTGTCTCACAATAGATATAAAATTCAATATGAAATTTTGTCTCATTTCTATTAACTCTCTCTCAGATGTAACAACAACAACAAAAGCTTATAACTTTGTTTAATCAAGCTTGTAAAAAAGATACATTTTTACAAGAATACGTACAAGTGGAACAGAAGAGAGAAAATGTGTCGTCAGATTACATCATTTATTAAAATTTGTAACTAATGATAATAGTTTCTAAATGTTACAAAAATATATAGTTACGTGGACGCCATTAATTAGTGAGATCTCTTAATATTTCTAAAGGTTTGTTCAGTCATGTACATGGGGACTGAACAAACCTATATACACTAACTAAATTTTGTACATACAAAATGAACAAACCCAAATAGACAATGCGAATAAACATACACCACTAGAATGAACAAGCCCATATACCAATTACGATCAATCTTATTCAAATAGAACGAACAAACCCATGTAGAAAAAGCAAACAGTGTACATAGGGCTATATATATTAACTAAACAAACTTGTACATATAAAATTATAAAATAGAAGTACTAGCATTAGTCTAAAAGGATAGTTGAATAAAATGACATTTTTTTTTATAAATTTTATATAAAAAAAAAAAAACTAGAAGAAGGTAAGCATTCTTGTTGGCGAAGATGCATATAAAACACTTATCCAAACCCTAACATTTGTCCAAACACACTCATAGTTCTTACTCTCTTAGCTATGCCTTTCTTTCTCTTTTAACTTCTACATTAGTCAATTCAAATTAAAATCATCATATCCAATACATGAATCAAACACATATAGTAGCAAACAATTGTTTCAAACAAACGCAATGAAAGGAAAAAAGTCTAAACAGAAGAAGGAAAGGGAAAAGAAGGTGGTGGCTACTATGGTACCCCACCTCTTTGATACTATTCAACGGCATCTTATTTTTAAAAAAAATCAGCATTACATAATTATCATTGTGCCACCGCCTTCTTCACTAACCAATTTTACAATATTGCACACGAGTGAGGAGTAATTATATCATTAATAGTAAATGAAGATGCATTAAAAGTTGTAATGACTATAAATTAATGACTATAAAAACTCATACACGTCTTTCACGCCTAGGTTCAAACAGAATGGCGCGGTTTCACTCTGAGGACATTTCTTCATTTATTATTAATATCTTCTAGGAAATTTCTCTAACTACTAATAAAGTGAGATTTTCAGTCGGAGACAGAGAGTAGGCCTCCTCGAAAGCCGCCTCACCAACCATCCATTAGACTACGTTCGGTGACAACACAGACGGGACAAGATGACAGAAACACGCCTAATTAAACGTACCGGCTTGGATTTGAAATTGTCGCACACACCGTTTAAAAAAAAAAATTGAAATTGTTTAAGAGTTTGACAATTTTAAATATTTAAAAAAAAGTCTAAAATTATTAAATGTGACAATTTTAGACATTTTAAAAAAATTAGGTCTAAAATCATCATAAAAAATAATAATTTTAGATTCAGACTCATACATTTATAAATATTTTTATTAAATCATAATGCAAGATTAAATTTTTGTTAAAGGTCATAAATATGTAAATTTTCCACAGAAATACAGGACATAAAATTTATATATTTTATTGTACGAAATTAAGATAAAGGTATCTGGAAAGAGATAGAACTAAATCCTACTAGAAGTACATAATTTTTTTTCTTTCTTTCTTCCTGTGTTACTTGTCTATATACCTAACTCAAACTTAATCACTTACCTCCAACAGTTTTTATTGTGTGTTTATTTTTCAACATTTCCTTTTCAACATTAACCGTTCTGTGGAAAAAAGAAACGTGTTCTGTTCCCTTATAAAGTTCTCGATTGCTTCATGGCTTTATGCAATAAAATCAGCTTTCACCTATATCTATAACTCCGCATAGCATTCCCCCAGATCCTTGAATTATGGCCAATTCGTTCAAACCCAATGGGTCACACGCCAATCTGAAACCAGAAGTCCAAGAAGAGGAGGAGAGCATCAACGTGGCCATACAATGGATGAATTCCATTGTTCTCCCGATGGCTCTGCGGTCCGCGGTCGAGCTTGGCGTGTTTGACGTCCTAGCCAAAGGCGGCAAAGGCGCCAAGCTCTCCGCGGACGACATTGCGCTCCAGATCGGGAGCGACAACCCAGATGGACCCCAAATGCTGGATCGCCTTCTTAGGCTTTTGGTCAGTCACTCTGTGCTGAATTGCTCTGTTGCTGAGGACAATAAGCAAAGCCTCTACAGTCTCACCGCTGCTTCCAAACGCTTTGTGGCTGACGCTGATGGTGTGTCGCTTGGCGCCGTTTTGGCTTTGGTTCTCGACAAGGTCTTCTATCAAAGCTGGTGAGTCTTTTTTAGCTGGGTTATGCTATTTACATTAATCCTTCTATTTCAGAATGAACTTCAATTAAGTTTTTTTTTTAATATATTTTTAAGTTTCTGAATAACTATCAAACTTTTTTAAGATTTCAGAATATTTGTCAATTTCTAATACAAAGATACTGGTAACTTTGTTTCTCCAATAATACCATTATTTAGTAGTGTTTAAATAACTACCACAGAATATTAATTGGAAATGGATTATCTCAATTGAAATTTTGGTTATATGTTATCAAGTGTCATCTTTTACTACTAATTTCTTTATTATTTACCTCGTATATGAGGTGAAATAGATTAGTATCATAGAACGAAGCGAGGACTAATTTTTAACTTGTTTGCTACTTTTAAACGCAATTGACAGTTACACTCTCCCTTCACTAAATTGATATATGTAGGTTGCTTGTTGATACATTTTTAATTGAATGTCTCTGGATATCACTTACATTTAAATATATCGATTTAAGAATGAATCGATTTAGTCAAATTAATACAAATTAAGATGGTTTGTTTCTTTTTGTTCATATTAAATGAATAAATTATTTGGGATGACCATTGCAGGACCGAACTACATGGAGCGATCCTAGAAGGTGGCATACCATTCAACAGGATTCATGGCATGCATGCCTTTGAGTATCCAAGGGTAGATCCCAGGTTCAACGAGGTTTTCAACAAAGCTATGCTCAACACCACCACTATAACTATGAAGAGGATTCTTGAACTCTACAAAGGTTTTGAAGACATCAACAGGGTGGTGGACGTTGGTGGTGGACTTGGGATCAATCTCAAATTGATCACTTCCAAATACCCTCATGTCAAGGCTATTAATTTTGACTTGCCCCATGTCGTCGAACATGCCCCTGCCTATGCCGGTATGATCTGTAATTATTCAATTTGTTTGTTGTGAATTACTACTATTTAAAGAATAATTATATAGTTCATTTATAAATATTATGCATTAAACTTTTGGTTATTAATTCTTGTGTTTTAGGCGTGGAACATGTGGGAGGAGATATGTTTGAGAGCGTTCCTAAAGGAGATGCCACTTTCATGAAGGTAGGTTTAAAAGATTTTTGGGAAGTAATTGCTCTCCCAAATCTAATTAATATCTAATATAAAAAGAGGACCTTAGAATGATATTGTCATTTGAACTTTGTTTTTTCCATTTGGAACCACTAATAAAAGCTGACGTGACATTAATGAAATAAGATTTATTTCTTGAATCACAAGGTAAGGTTTTTTTTTTAAAAAAAAAAAAACTCAAATAGACAAGTACTACTAGCCTAGAATACTTGTGTTGGAAAAAATGACCAGCTATCCAGCATTAACTTCTCATTTTCCCCATATATACATACTTTCATTAGTTGTCAACTTTTGTGTGTTTTCTCCAAATCGCTCTAGCATGTAAATCAGTTTCCAGTGATTATTTCATTTTTGTTCAAACCTAAAGTATCAAAACCAGATTTAGATACTAGAAGAAGATCGATAAAAGTACAAATCCAGAGTCAATTTGCTTGCACGCAAGCATTCAACATAAACATAGTGAAAAGAAAATGTTATCTTCAGATGCATAGTGCAAAACTTTAGGCAAATGTACCTGACATAACATTTTTTTTGTCACGATATTTATTTATTTATTTTTTGGAAATTTAAAATTAAAACTGTTGAATTTAATAATTTAAAGATCAAATGTAATAAGTTCCTGCTTTTTAGAACTAATTTTGTTAAGTTTTGTTAAAGAGAAACAGTATTATTTGCTTTTGAATTTAATTGCACTGATTGTTAATGAAATAATACATATCACTTATTGGAAAAAATATATATTGTTATGTACTAGTAGTGTAAAGTTTTTGAGTTTAATTTTGATGTATTAACCATGTAAAAGATTTTACACTATCAATCAATCAATTCATTTTGTGTGGATAACCTTTCAAGGGGTGAATATGATAGTCAATCATGTTTATTAATTTGTCGGTATATGATTAGATGATAGGGTAAAACTCACCGGTCATTCCAATTAAATCTAAAGTTTTTTACGTTGTTATGACGTACCCCCACCACCGGGGGGTTGGTCCAAGTAGTAATCGGCATGGTATCGCTTAAGCAAGGTCCTGAATTCGAGACCTTTGTGTATGCAGTTATCCCCGCTGGGAGACTCACCCCCACATAGCTAGGTGCGTGACCCAGGTCGATCTGGATTAGTCGAGGCAAAGCCTTGCATACCGGGCAGACAACCTAAAAAAAAAAGTTTTTTACGTTGTTATCTAATTAAATCATTTCATATGCATAATTTTTTAAGTATTGGAGAAGAGAATCAATTCTTTTTTACTTATGTAGAAATATTTAATTGAATGACAATGTAAGAAACTTTTACATAGCAAGTGTATAATAACTAAACTCTTTATTTTTAATTTAAAATTTATATTTGTTCAATAGGAATTTCTCAACAACTTTCTTATGAACCATGAAAGATATTAGTGAATAATTCATTTTAATTTATTACTTTTTTTTTTAATTCTCAAATGTTCAAGTTAAATTTTTATAAATCAGTATATACTGTTTTAACTTTTATTATGAACCATAAGTTATTTGAACTCATGCATGTCATAGATTTATATTAAATTTTTATATATTTTTAATTCTATAAAAGTATAGTTTTTAAACCAATTTTCAACTCTTTGGGTCTTTAGCTTACTTTGAATATTTTGAATTTAATTATTTATATTTTTCCGATACATCTAAAAAAATTTAATTATTTATATAATTATAAGTGAAATTAATCTAGAATTTTATATTATGATTGATTAATCAGCCGTGCAACGCATGGGTCATACAGATTTTCTTTATCAGACAAACTTCGCCAACTTTCAACCCGCAGTCTTGTCTTTTAGGTAGAAAGTGTCACGTATTACATTTTGGAGGACTGGCTTTGAGAAATTACCATTTGCTTTTTTGCTTCTTGAGTGTTGACTAAGAAACATTTACCAGTATGTTTTATTTATCATTATTTCGCAAATAAGTCTTAACAACCCACTGTCATTCTTTTCTTTTTTATTTTGGTACACTACTCACGAAACCAATTTATCAAACAAATACTAAAATAGAAATTAAAGGATATGTTTTTCACCGCATGAACATTTTTCTTTATAAGGGGGACCTACCTATTGGAAATAACTTTGGATTATTCAATGATAGAAGTGCTTAAGGAATTAAAATATTTTTTTATGCAAAATGTTATAAATGTCAATTAGAATATGCATATTATATGATTGATGACATCATGGGTTTGGTGGACCGACATTTCCAGTGGATACTTCATGATTGGGATGATGAACACTGCTTGAAGCTCTTGAAGAATTGCTACGAAGCTATTCCTCAAGATGGAAAGCTTATTGTCGTGGACTCAATTGTTCCCACTGTGCCCGAGACAAGCACCATCGCCAAGAATATTTACTCAAGTGACCTCTTTATGATGACGCAAAACCCAGGAGGGAAAGAACGAAGCAAGCAAGAATTGATGGAATTGGCAACTAGTTCTGGATTCGCTGGCATCAAATTTGTATGCTGTGTCACTGGCTGGTGGGTTATGGAGTTTTTCAAGTAGACATGATTATGCCTTTCCAAATTGTTCTTCTGTCATTTGTATTTGCATTTTAATTATATAAGCTTGTACTTTAATTTGCACCCAAACAAATGCTACTATCCGGTAATCCTCTTTAAACAAATGATTTGTACTATTGTTGGAGATGATATCAAATTGAAAAGAAAAGAAAAGAAATGGAAATGGAATTTAGTAGCCCATAATAGCCCAACAAGGCCCATATTAGCAAATACTATTAGCCAAATTTCAAGAATTTGGCCTTTGTAATAGTGCAACACATGGGCGACACGTGCCTCCCCTCAAAAAATAAATTAGTCAAAAGGCCGAGAAAAGTATGATTAGTTTAGTGCTGAAATGTTGATTTTATGTTAGCGCCCCGGGGTGCTTGTCTTCTTCTCTCAACAGTGCGGTACATTGGGGCGAGTAGTTGTTTCACACCAAACTTCAGATAACATGGCTATCTATGTATTAGTGAGATTGTTACTAGCTAGTACAACACTACATAGTTCATCCTCGTCTGTATAATTAATCCCAAGTTCAAACCTTCGTGTTGGCTTAGAGAGCCTAGCTAGCTCCATTTCTCTCATGAAGCTAAAGTGGTTGTACTCTAGCGGAAACTGTCTGCAACAACAACCTTCCTCTACAACAACAACCCATGTTGGTATGGAGCATTAACTTTAAACTTTTTGCACCCAAGTTTGACACTACACAAAATCACCAACAGTGGTCCTCCATAAATACTCCCACACAAAATAAATAAAGTGGAATATCTGATAAGATTATTCTTCAAAGCCATCAAATCCCGTCCCATAAACTCAATTGTTTTTTCTTTAACCTTGAAATCACAATGGATAATGGAGGAAATGAGATTTTCTTGAAGAGGATTAATAAACACTCCATAAAGTTTACATTATTGGGCTAAATTACAGTGCATCGGATAAAGTATGGTCAGGACTTATTGTGACAAAATGAAGCACGGTTTCATCTTCAACACAGCGCTACAAAATAGAAACTCTTTTAGGCGCTGCTGCCGATTATTTCAGCATATGTTTCTTTTACTTTCTGTACGAAAGCCACCCTGTAATTTTGGAAAACAATAGCCATGAATCTAATCCATTAGTTAATTGTACAGTAAATTTTTGGACCTAATCCTAGTAAATTTTTGGACTATAAATTAAAATTGTACAGTAAATTAGTATTCAAGAGGAGTTGGGGTTTACCGGTCTGGCTTGAAAAATAGGTTCTTGTAAGCAAAATACTGCAATGGAAAACAAACAAGATGAACTAATAGATCATGTTCCAAACAGCATCCAAGAATATTTGTAACCCCTATTTTTTTGCATTTCTCGTTGTTAATTAACCCTTAGGACTCTAGTTATAAATTTCAGAATTGGCTAATATTTCTCTTGGTATATGTTAAGAATAATGTATGTTAATGATTGTAAATAATTTGATTTGATTGATTTGATTTAATTATAATCTTTTAAATTGATTGTAATTTGTTTTTGGCCGTTGTGTTTTGGCCATTGAGTCTTTAGCCTATAAATAGGCACAGCCTCCTATGTAAAGAAATCAGACAACTCAGATAATACAATTGTTATTTCTCTGTTATCTATCTTTCTCATATATTTTCTAGTGTGTCATTTATCTGTTTTTCCACGATGTTTAACATGGTATCAGAGCCATGGTTCCCACCTTGAACCCATATTTTCGCTTCCGCCAATTTTCCCCTTAACCGCCTCCATATAATCTTGATGTTGACTTAATCTGTCTCCATGTAGTCTCGATTGTTGCCTATCGTTGTTGCCTTTGCTAGTTCCGCCTAGCTTCTCGATGTTGTCTTTGTTGGTTCCGCCCAACTCCTGATGTTGCCTCCGTTGTTGCCTTTGAAGGTTCCGCCCAGCCACTGTTGCCGTTTTGTTGGTTCCGCCACACTCAGCCCTCCGTTTAACTATAACAAGCTTAAAGCTCGGGGAGCTTTAACTTGAGGGAGGGTGTTAAGAATAATTTATGTTAATGATTGTAAATAATTTGATTTGATTGATTTGATTTGATTGATTTGATTTAATTATAATCTTTTAAATTGATTGTAATTTATTTTTGGCCGTTGTGTTTTGGCCGTTGAGTCTTTAGCTTATAAATAGGCTCAGCCTCCTATGTAAAGAACTCAGACAACTCAGATAATACAATTGTTATTTCTCTGTTATCTATCTTTCTCCTATATTTTCTGGTGTGCCATTTATCTGTTTTTCCACGATGTTTAACAGTATATATATAGTGCTATTAGCCCTCACCATGCATGATTAATTAATTCAATTGCAGGAGTTTATCCAATTGTTATCAATTTATCATCATAGTAAAATTGAATTGACTTACCCCGGTGTAGCCAATGCCTACAACCTCAAGAAGGCCAGGAATGAAAGGAATCCTATCAATTGCCTGTTATTAGTGATAGTCATTGCTTAGGACGACTTTCATGATCAAATGCATTATCAAAAGAGTACATTATCAGTGATAATTACTTAAAATGATATATATATATATATATATATATATATATATATATATATATATCATAGAATGCAATTAAATTGAGAACATATTTAAATAACCTACTGAGATCATCCCAGCTGAGCCCACCAATGCAACGCCAGCAGCTACGGCTAGTGAACTCACTGCATACTTATCTTCAACTTTGTCCCACTATATATTATGTAGCCAAATACATCAGCTAATATAAGTGAGTAATACTGGCAAGACTTCCTTTATGAACCAACAGAACATGTACAATCCTTAAAATAGAAATGTGTACATACGTAATAGACATCAGTGTACGTCTCAAAATATTAAAAAAAAATTGTGTACAGATATTATTTTTCATAGAGTGAAAGATAGAAAGTATTGGTTCCATTTGTCTCTAGAAAATGCTTTGTGTATTTCTCTCTCTATGGATATTACTAGGATGTTCACTCTCTGCATTCAAATAATAATATTGCTCTTTTTAAAAAGAAATATTTAGAAGATGATCAACAATATTATTTATGTCGCTTTGATGAACATCTCTTAAGAAATACCTTTACGTGTTACTTAAATATTGGTTGAGAGTGAATTACAACATTTCTCTCTCTCGACCAATATTAGAGTGACACTTAAAGAGAATAACATTTCTCTTTTAGATAGACAACCATTCTTACAGCTTTTTGAATAGACTTGACAATCTCTGGTGGCTCGACGTACTCAGTTGTGGTAGTGGCAACCTCCAGTGCTGCTGCTGGTGCCTCTCTTGTGGTAGCCATTCCCATAACATTGCGAGCAATCTTGCGACCTGAAATTAAATTAAATAAAACCAATAGCCATCAATTAAGTAAGTAATGGGAATAAGCAACATATATACGTGACAAATGAGGAATATGTAACAGCGTCCAATAATTTTTTGTAATTAATCTGCGATGGCAACTTACAAAAGGAAGTGGCCTTGGATGGACGAGTGTGAGAGGGAACAGGTGGAGGAGGGGGAAGGCTCACGCACTGTGGGGAAGCAGCATGGGATTGTGGGGAAACAAGGGTGGATGAAGAGGACAGTGTGAGAGTGGATGAGGAGGTTGAGGCCATTGCTATACTCACTACGTTATTATTTTAACTCTCTTTGTCAATTTTTATTATAATGATGAGGCCACCAGTGAGAGAAGAGTATATACCAGCATTAAGTCATTATTTATATTTTTTTAGATATCTCCTCTGTTCTTGGCATATTAATGTCAGTTGGATTTGATAACTTGAGATTGGGATGTGGAGATCCTTCTGCCACAGCTTGAACTGCAGAGCCACTCGTTTCACTTCATCTGGATAGTGTATGTGCTGACATGGCTGGGAAGATAGGGCTTTTATGGTACTTCTTTGGATAGAAGGTTCCTGGTTGTCCTTTTTGTAACGGAAGATTAACCTTTCCAAACGCTCTAATGAGTTGTGTTATATGAACTCATTTGATGTAAAATATCGTGTTACTCACATCTCATCTACCACTATTGTATAAAGTTTTAATAGAACCTATATTTCGATAAAATATCATTTGATGATGGGTAAAATGCGAGTTGACACATTGTAATGACTACACATATTTCTTGTCTAACAAGTTCAACCCTGCATTTTTTTATAAGTGCTTTCTAACCGAAAAACTTTAATTTATCTTAAAACTAGAAGACGAACAAGAGAGACTGTTGACAACGAATTACAGCAGCACAAAATATTTGATTATGCTGTAAAGAAGAGAATAATACTATGACAACTCAATTTGATAGCTTTTAAATGAGTATTGCTAAATGGTTCGACAGACCATTTACTCAAAATGCTCAACAACAAGATCCATTGGCGGTTATTTTAAGTTTGAAAATATAAAAAAATAAAAAAGTAAAAATTTAAAATTAAATTAATGGATAGAGATTGTCATGTACTTGACCTTGACCGTGCACACTATTTTCAGCAGTATATCATTTTTTGTTTAGATAATTACACTGAAAAAAGTGTAAAATTCACAATGAGTCTCGTGTCATTGTAAGTGTAATTATACAAAATTTGCCAAATTGAATTGTTATAAAAACATGACCGTACAATAGATTGGGTTAGACTAACATTTTGTTAGCACAAAATTAACTTAATTCAATCAAGCTCGGTCTGAAAATGATCTTCGAGTGGCCTAAGCCTGAATGAGTAGTGATTGCCTATTTTAATAGCTAACCTTGGGAGAAAAAAAGAAGAAGGCAATAACCCAATTCTTAGGATAAATGGTAGGAGAATTACAGCCAACCATTTTGTTTCATGTTTGAGAAATTGAGATGATAAAGGGAATCCAAAAAATGCTTTTTATTTTCTATTTTTTGGGGTAAAGAATTCCTAAATTGTTTTAGAAAGGACTGAAGATATTTTGCCTTAGTACAAATATAATGGCTGGCCCTTTTCCAGAATCAGAAAGATTTGGAAAAGGGACAATGGCCCAAGATGCCATCGGTTGACACCTCGAACCTACCCCATGGGTTAGAGGTTGGAATTTGGGTACTTTTTAGGCTAGGCCTACAATTCCCCTCCTGTAATGAAGTTAGTTGAATAAGAATAGAAATGGAGAACGTGCCTGCTTCACACTATAGATATATGTTGTTACAGCACAAATTATTATCTCATACATTTGTAAGAAAAATTAAATAGTATATGATTATGTTCCGAAATAACAAGGTATCATAGGCTAACAACGAGTCCTAACATAGTTGATAACTAGTTATATTCTTTAAGCATTTAGTGTCAGGTTTGATTTTTGAAAGAATGTATGAAATAGAAACCTTTGTAAAAGTTAAAACAAGTTATTAAAGGTTAAAATTTAATTTTCATTCATACTGAATTGAAATTGTTTTTTTTTTAATCAAGTTGCTACAAATAATGCGAATAGAATTAACAATCAATGATTAGTTTATAATGAGTATATTTTGTTATAGTTAGAAAGCTCAAAGCTAATGGCCAAGGCTAGCTAGCCCGCAACCACCTGATATCTTCCACCTAATTTCGGTGTCCCTTATCTCTTCCTATCCTCATAATGTTGTCTGCTTATGTTTAGGAATGCGCAAAAACTATCACTACTTCACCTTTGTGAAAGATTGATTGGCAACAAATTAATAATTCAGATGGTTTGAAAGGTGAGAACCGTAAAATCCTATTTATCTGGTAATCTACAAATTAATATGAGGATGGACCCCTCACTTTGCCCAAATCAACTCATCTTCTTGTGTTTCATGTAGGCCAATTCAAGGGCGTCGTCTCGTGATATAAATGCCTCACCAAATTGTTTCTACTCGTGGGATTTAAACATATGTACAAATATCATAGACTCTAGATGGTATTTTACTCTTCATTTCCCCCAAACTCACCCTTCACACAAACTATATGAGCTTTCATGATCAGTAATGAGTAATGACTATACATCCCTTAATTTTATAGCATATCCCTCTCATGATGTTTAATACATGTTAATTGACCTCTACTAGTATGTTATATGATATAACTTAGGTTTAGAGTATTTGTTCATTCACGGTATAAACTTAATTCTACGATCACGAAATAAGTTAGGTGTACAATTAAAAAATATACGACATACAACTTGGTACGGCATACATAAAGACAAACACGGAAATAAACATTCTAATACAGAGAAATAAACTTTACAAAACTCAAACATTAACATTATCAAATACAGATAACGAAAAGTAATTGTTACCATCTCTTTCTTTCTCCTTATTCACACTCTAAAATGTATGCACTCCCTCTCTCTCAAAAATAAACATTGCCAAACACAAAAACAAAACAAAATAGACTTGCCCAATTAAATAGTGAAAGTCACAAACTCTCTCCTGTTCTCAAAAACAAACTTTACGACAACTAAAAACAAACTTTGATACTCACAAACACAAACTTTTGAACAAACAATCACAAACTTTAGTATTTATAGACACAAATTTTTGAATAGACAAAAATGAACTTGACAACAAATAGAAACAAAGTTTGGAACTCAGATACACAAACTTTTAAATAAACAAAAACAAACTTTACAATAAATAAAAACAAACTTTTGAACAAGTAGATTCATAACATCTTGCAAATAAGAAAACGAAAACAAAATAAAGAAGTCAGCGAAAAGAAGGAGGAGGAGGAGGTTGGACATGGTAAAAAGGAAATACTATCTCTGGGGTTTACATATGGAAGAAAAAAAGATAAAAGTGGAGATTGCATACAGAAAAATGTGAGAGAAACTGTAGGGAGATTGAGAAAGAAGAATTGATGGAAAGCCACGTGCAAGGGAGAGTGAGAAAGAAAAAAGAGAGAAAATGAATATTAATATAATTGGTTGTAATTGGACGTTTTTCATTAATTATATACAAAGTATTATTAAATATAATAATAGTTTAATTTTTAGACACAAAAATGTTATTCTGTCCCCCCACTTATATGTTATTATTTTTGTTGTTGTTGATAGCCTCACATGCCTTGAACAAGAAACTGTTAGAAGCATGCATAGAAGCTAACAGCTAGAGTCAAAACAAGAGAGGGATATTTAATTATATGTTTTACTTTTAAAATAATTAGTGCAAAAGTTAAACACCTGTAATAATAATATGATAATATATGATTTAATAATCGTGTAAATATTTTTAATAACATTGCATTGAAAATAAATTTGTAAAATAGAATATAAATCGGAATAACAACAACATAATTTTTTAATTAACATGTGAAAATTACAATAAAATGTTGTTAGAAGGCCCTGCAAAATCGCCTTTCTTGTGGCTAACTATATATTAAGGGCATAGGCTTGTACCGAAAACCATAGGAGTGGAGCCTGGTGCCTGCATGCCTATCTGCCAATGATCTTCTGCTATTCAGAGAGAGTACTCCCCTAACCCATCAAACCAAATCAAAGGGGGTCGAAGTCAAAAGCAGACAAAAACCAAAGGCAGAATTCTCATGTCAGTTCAGAAAATTCATTTCTTAGTACCGGAGGAAATGAGAACTTCACATTGACAATTTTAAGTATCCATTTAAGTTTTCAAGATGTATGTATGATGCTTGAAATTAAGTTGAAGAACCCAAAATAAGTTAGATAATTCAATTCAAGAGGAAGGCATAAAGGGTTATGATACAGAAGTATCCAAAATAGATCTATAATTCGAACCTCATACGTAATTGAAGAAATTGAAAGATGATGAACACAGTTGTTGTAGTTAAAGATGATGGTGGTTGTGATCTTAAGCGGCTCTGTAAAAGACACTTCAACGTCCAAATAAGTGTTTTTCTAAGTTATAAAGTGTAATAGATACATTGACTGTACCTTAATATGTGGACTGTTTGCACTTTATATATCTTATCATGGATAAGTGATTTTGGTTGTTGGGTAGCCTATATTAAACTCTTGCAATAGTGGAGTATGAATTTAATTAGGCTGATTAAAGTTTTAAAAATGTCCATTAAGTATAAAATCGTTATACATAAATATGTCGACGAACATTTACAAACATTTACAAATATTGTTGAATGAATATTCTTTTTTGTTTATTATTAAAATAAATATTTTTAGAATCCATAGGGATGTAGATATCTTGTGGATATGGGGATAGGAGAGAATTTCTACCCACAGTGGATGATTGAATTTGAGGAAAAATTTATATTTGAGATAGATCTTGGATATTAGATACAATAAAAATATTATCCGGACTGAATCCAACCAATTGTCATCTCTAATTATAAGTATCTTTTTAATTTTATATATATATATATATATATATATAATATGATTTAGATTGATTAAACAATAAATGGTGTTTATATATATTAAAAAAAAGATTAACCGGTTGATTGGTAATAACACCCATGTAATAAATATAGGGTTTTAATTTGCTAACAAATGCCTCTATGTTAAGAAATCTAGTGTAGAATGTTTTATAAATTTTAACACTTAATGTGACATTTAAGGCTTATCAACTTTGTTCTTTTTATGAAATCTTACCACTTTGAGTTTTTTTAACAAGTGTCTTTAGCTAAACTCATAAACATAACAAAAACACATAATTAATTACCACGTAGAGCTAAATAAGTTTTTAATCCTTAATAAATCGTAAATCTTAGTTTTAGCTCTTAATATTTTTTTTTTTGTTTTTTATCCCTACTTTCAACTTGGTTCGTTAACTGTTGACGTAACAGACAGAAGTCAAAGTCAACCATATTTATGTGGCACCTCACTTATCCACATGGCTTAAAAAAATTCTTAAATAAGTTTTTAGTCATTAATAAATCATAAATTTCGATGTTAGTTCGTAATAAATAAAAAGTTTTCGTTTTAGTTCTTAGTAATTTTTTATTTATATTTTGCCTACAGTTAGCTTGAATTGCTAACTGTCATGTGGCTAGTGTCATGTGAATTGCACGTGTCACATAACCCAAACCCACATGAAACCCATGAACATAACACATGCTCACCCAAATACCAACACAATCCATTTCATTATCCCAAAGACCCATTGTACCATGCTTCATCTTCATCTTCCTCTTCCTCATCTCCCCCATCACCACCATTTGTCATCACTACCATTAGACTTAAAACCCAATATCACTGCACCACCGCCCTTTCCTCTTCCTTTCCCCCTCAATCGTCCCCACCACCAACACATTGCCCTCACCCCCACTCACACCCACCCGCAACCCCTACTTTTGAATTTCCACCTTCATCCCTTCCAACCATCAAAATTCCCAAACCCTATAGTCAAAACCTTCACATTCTAAGACAAAATCACAAAATAACAATCAAAATAAAACTCATCACAAGCTCAAACAAAACCATTGTGTCACAACCACCCATTCTCATTAGTGGTTTGAGCAATGTTAATGATGAGACTGTGTGACTCACGGTTAAGAAAGTGGCTCATGAGGTCGATGTCAATGTCCTAACTGCAACAACAACATTGTGGTTCCTCACAAATCTAAGGATTGATGATAGTTTCATGAGGGATGAATGATGGTGGCTCCTGAAAGTCAAGAAGTGGTTGTGCTACTATAAATCTCGTTATCCCTCGCCTTGCCTCACCAGAGATGTCATCGAGGAGGACACATTGCTTGTGGTTTTTGCCTAGACAACATGGTTTTTTGGTAGGGGATTGCGGTTGGTGGTGTGGTGGTTGAAGGATAGAACTGTGGCAGTAGATGAAAGGTGATAAGCAGTGGTCACGCGACAGAGAATAGAGTGATTGAGATAAGAGGAGGCTAGGGAGAAGATGATAATTAATTTCTTTTGGTTTAATTGAGCAAGCTAATAATAATGGTGAAAAATAAAAATAAAAATTTATTAGGGATTAAAACAAAATTTTTTTTATTCAGGGCTAAAATAAAAAAAAATATATTTATTATAGACTAAAATCAAAATTTATTATTTATTAATGATTAAAAAGTTTATTTAATTTTTTTATGTC
Source organism: Nissolia schottii (assembly GCA_003254905.1). Taxonomy (NCBI): domain Eukaryota; kingdom Viridiplantae; phylum Streptophyta; class Magnoliopsida; order Fabales; family Fabaceae; genus Nissolia; species Nissolia schottii. The sequence continues at coordinate 45,805 of QANU01030108.1, forward strand.
ACATGGATAAATGATGTGCCACATAAACAAAATTAATTTTGACTTCCGTGTGTCACATTAGCAAGTAACAAACTAAGTTAATAACAAAAATTTAAAAAAATATATTAAAAAAAGGCTAAATAAAAATTTATCATTTATTAAAAATTAAAAACTCATTTAACCTTATCTCTAGTATATAATATTCGATGTGGAGTACGGATTATGGAAAGAAGAAACAAAGGCCGTAATGATGATGAGTTGTTAGAAGGAAAGAGAGTGAGAAGAAGTGGGCCCATAATCATAGCGGATGATGATGAGTGCTCAATTCAATTGGGAGTTGGGGCAGGCCATGGATCGAGACACCCGAGCTAGCAAAGCAGCAGCAATGAGAAACAAGAGGCGTACACTAACGCCACCCCAAGTGGATGGAGGACCAACAGTGAACTATATATATAGTGTGTGTGTATCTCTGGCTGGGAGCTTGCCAGAAAAAAGCTAGCCAGGGAAAGAAAGGGTGAGGGTGGATTTGTCCCTCTGACACTTTGCACATGGTTGGCCATCCATGAGTACTTTCTTTTCTTTTTCCATTTGTTTGCTGCCCTCTTTATCTATTTTGATGTACTTGTGAGAAATGAATCAGATGATAAAAGTCGATATTATGTATGGATAATGATATTTTAACAACAAAATTAAACAATAAAATTAGACAATATATAAAAATATGATAACATGTGAGTGCATAGATAGAGTATAACAATGCGCTCAAATATTATATTTTTATATTATCCAACTTTATTATTCAATTTTGTTATTCAAATTCATTATGTATTACTATATTTTTTAGCTAGCGAGATGCCTTAATTAGTTTTGAACTTTTTGTTAGTGTTCATATTGGTCTTTTAACAAAAGAAAAAATTCTTAATTAATCTTTGGACATTTTAAACATTATCCTTATTAGTCATTTTATTTGAAATGTTCACAGCTTAGTTTCAGGCTTTCATAAACTAATGGAGAACCTTCTTTTGAGAAATTAATGCACACACCAATAAAAAGTTTAAGAACCAATTATGACATTTCCTATTTAATAAATTATCGGCCATACAAAATAAAAAAAAAGTAATGCTCTTTCTTCGGTATCCATGTTTTTACAAAGGTATCGATATCTCTTTATATTTTAACGGTCATGATTTACTTTCAGGTTTAAAATAATAAGTATTTAAAGTTAATTAAACACATAGTTGATTCTTAGTTATAGATGTAGTACCAATACCCTTAAATTTGATAGGGTACTAAAGTAATTCCCAAAAAATAAATATATAATCTTGATGTATAAAAATAAACAATATTTCATTACCAAAAAATAAATATTTATGATTATCCAATTTTTCTTAAGTGATTACTTTGGTACAACAACTTATGTTTATGGGTATGGTACAAGAAGTTAAAATTATCATTGATTTACTATTTAAAATCTTAGATGGTTGAGATTGAATCAACGACAATTATTGTATCGCATCACATAAAATAAGGTATACTATACACTATTTAATCTCATCCATTCAAAAATAGATTGCACAAGATTATTATGATGGGGTTGTTGCACAATAGAATCCTTCAATCTCCACAAACTCACCCTCTTCCTCCTCCTCCCTACGGCCCCCCACCACCATCATCACCGGTCACCACCAACCGTTGTGCCAACCACTATATCAGCTTCACCACCGTCATTTATGTCTGCACACAGTCATAGCGACGCACAACCACCCACTACCATCATCCTCCACCGTACCCAGAAATCATCCAACAACATCAACCTAAAACTATATTAATCTTTATCATCCACAACCCAGAAATCGCAACAACAACAACCCAAAAAAAAAGAAATAAAGGGCGACTTTGAAGAGCAGCTCAATCCCCACCAGAGTTGACCTCATCGTCTCTTGCTAAGCCTCACCACCATCGCCACCCACGACCGATGTTGCTCACCGACTGTCAATTGCAGATCTGGTGCCTTTGTGGGTTCCTTCGCGATCGTTGAGGCATGAGAGAAGAGCGTCAATGTACAAGTCACGGTGCTGGTGGCGGTGGCGCTACCTCATCCTAGTACGTGCCAAGATCCGCTATGGGTGAGTTGTTCGTTGGTGCTGTGTTCTTGTGTTTGCGAGTTTTTGTGTGTGTGTTGCCTTTTTAGATTTGTTAGTGGGGACACGATGGGAGGTGGCCAAGGAATTGTTAAAGATGAGAAAGGGGTATCTATTATGATTCAATTTTAATTCAATGTAATGGTGCTCCATCGTTTTTAGTCATTGAATGAAGTGGTTTGTGGTACACCAAACTCTAATGGATGCACTATAATTCATATTGTACCATACAACAAAAAGTCACCGCCTTTTTCTCATACTATGTTTGGGGATGAGTTGTGAGATTGGGACGGGACTGCCCATCATAATTAAATTTGACCTCTTTCCATGTCCAGAGAGAGAGCCTTCTTGTCAAGCAGCTTTCACTAAAGAAAAGTTCCCAGCATTATTTCTTGAATTGATGATGCAAATAGGAAACGCATGCACGCACCTTTTGGGTTGCAAAAATCAATTGCCAGATCCGTCAATGTTATCAAGGAAGGTGCCCTTCTATGTCTCACCTGATATGGCGTTCTTGCAGCTTTTTTACTTGCCCTCACGACTATCTTGGGTCATTTTTGTGAATTCCAAGAGGGGAAAGAACCCATTTTTTTCCTTTTTCTTTTTCTTTTTCTTTTTCCATTTTCTATCATGGCATCGTCCACCTTATTATTAGATAAAAAGGACTGATTGTTGAAGGATAAAGAGACTGACTCTCCTGATTGGAAAATGTTGTAAACTTGTAATTGTGATATACTAGTGCAATGATTGACATATTGTTCGCTCCTTATCAAAAAATACCATTGCTTTCAACTATATTTGCATGTAAAAAGTATTATACACACACACACAGCGAATAAAGTATTCAATTATCTAATGAATGAAAATGCTGTGTTATAAAAAAAAATGCACTACGAAATAGCATACACGATGTGTACATAAAACAATAATGCTATATATAAAATAACTTTTAGACAACGTGTAGACAATTTTCTCATAAAAACATGAGTGCTATTATGGAGAGAGAAAACGTGAATATAGTGAGATACATATTTTTATTAAAAAATTATCTATATGTTATTCAAAAGTTATTGTACATGTAACATTTTTCATATATAATGACACCATTGCGTCAACTATACAAATTGTATACGTGTTTTCATTGTTTTTAGTAAAGATTTAATTTAGTCTCTTTTAAATTACTAATGTACCATCTTTTAAATTATTGATGGGCCAACGGCCAAAATGTTCAATTTGGTCATTGTCAAATTCAAACGTGGACAAGTAATTAGTTATACAGTGCTTAGAAACACTTCATAAATGCAATTATACGTATAAAATACATAAAAAAATATATATAATTAATACTTTCTCCTCTCTTCTATCTCAGCTTCTTTGCTTCTCTTATAGTAGGGTAATTGCGGTAAATTAAATATGATCAAGAGGTAGTTATTTTAACCCAACTCCCTTATAGTAGTAGAGATACTCTTTTAGCATAACTTTGTTTACAAGATCCAAATGTAAAAGAGTAATGTTATTTCTTCTTATCAATTATTCTAAAAACTTTTATGAATGATATTTAATATTTTTAAGTACAAAATAAGAAGAAAAAAGGGTTAAGTATCATTAATTAGGATGATTGATAGGAGAATTTGACTCTCAATATAAAATATTATTTTTTTAAAATAACACCTATTACCGAATAATTGAAAACTAAAAAAGCGATTTTGAAAATGGTTTGTTTCTTGCAAGTTTCATTATCTTCAGTCACGCTGGCTTGAACACAAGGCCAAAAAGAACCATGCAGAAAGTGTGCGCGCACACACATAATAATTAAACATCTTTCATAGTATAGGGATCTCACTCAAAGTCAATATTAAAAGGGGAGCATCACTTCCTTCTATGAAATTATGAGAACTACCAATCTTTCCTAGGTGGGTCTTCCTTCTCATGGAGATACATATTGGGCCCCCGCACCCCCCTATCCCCACCATACATCACATCCATTGCCAACCATTACCATCGAGATTGTAGAGTTGAAGTAAACTCATCAATATAGGAAACTCAAATCTTAAACTTGATGTGAAGATTTATAAGAATTTATATATTTAAAAAATATATTTTAATAACTAAACATAATCTTTTTTTATAAGTAGTGTGACTTTTTATAGAATCAAAAATCTCAAACAAAGAGAAGAAACACAATGATAAATTTCATGTCACTTAGATTTAACAATGTTTGACAAGAAACAAATAGATCATCGTTAAAATCTTAAAAAATATAATTAATAATATATTTATAATTATATTAAATAATATAACTTAATAAATTATTTAATTGTTATATCACACTTCATTATAATTTACTTAAAGTTATACAATTGCTATGATTCTAATCAAACGAGCAAAGAAACAATTGAGAGAACAGCAAAATAGGATATCACTGATATGATATGTCTTCTCCTTCTGTACCTTATGTCTCTGCTCTACCTTACCTACATACTCACATGGTATATGGAGACAATAATCGGTTGCCCTGTGTTCCCCGTTTCCGAGCCTAAGGTTCAATCATTAGAACTCTTAGCTACCATTAATGAATCTCAATATTTGTTCAACTGCCTCTGCAATTTCATTTGCTGATCCTAGCTGACTCTCTTCTTCAATCTGCAAATGTTTTTAATAATATTGAATATTCTAAAAACTGAAAACTTAATAATTTAATTTCTTTAACTAAAAATCACATCTAATAATAATTGAATTATGAATTGAAACAATATCTTATTTTAAATAACTAAAAATAACATTTCTTAAGCCTAAAAGGGGGAGGGGAGGATTTTGATGGCAAAAGGCAGAGTAATACCTTGAGATTGAAAGAGTAGAAAACAGAAGCCTGCGAGGATGTGATGTTGAGATGCAGAATAGTTAGCCTAAGTTCCTCCAAGGCAACAATAGCTTTCAACAATTGACCATGCCTCCTCTGGCACTGAATCTTCAAGTTCGCATGGTTTTGAATCACATTCACCTCTATAGCTGCTCCCTCTGACTTTCTCTCTGCCTTCATAGATGAACTCATTCCGCAATCAGGGCTTGCAATTGAACCAACAACAACCTCTTCTTCCTTCTTTCTCATCCTTCTCTGTCCCTCGAGGGATTGAACCAACTGCTCCAATTCCTTCACAAAATCTATTGCACCCCCAATGATTGATGCATGGTCACCCTATCATATGCAACAGTTCAGATGGATACCAATATCAATATAACTCGTAAAATGCCATTTCTCTCAAAAAGTTTAAACGAATAGGTATAGATATACAAATAATTTTTACATCTTTCTTTACGCGTGCATCATGTAAGAGTTCTATTAATTTATAGTGTGAATAATATTTTGTTTTTAGAAATGGGATTGACCAAAATAAAACTCTAAATCTCTTAATTATAATTATAGTAGCTCTCCTCATATATTAAAAATAATGTATCTTAAAAACTTAAAGCAAATAACAGATATACACGAATGATTTTATTTGTGTCTTCACCTAACTAAAAAAACAGAGTCTAGAGTCTGTGCCAATAAAGGTTGGATTTTTAGCAATGGTTAAAGCAAAAAAGAATCGATTTTGATGATATTAAGTGATGCTACCCTTTGAATGTAGGAAGGGGGCATGAGAGACTTGAGAACAGTGAGATGATCATTCATTTGACGGCGGCGGTTGCGTTCAGTGGCAATGTGGGTAATGCGCTGGTTCTCAATATCTTGCTCGTTCTTCTTCTTCTTCTTGCTCTGTCTCTCTGCTCTCTTTCTCTTCCTCTTAATTTCCCTGCTCGTGCTTCCTAACTGATGTGCATCTTTGCTGCAGCAATAATCTTCGCCTGATTTGGCTTTCCCAGAACACAAAGCTGAATGCTGTTGTTGTTGTTGAAGGTCATCATTGCTTTCTACACCAAAATCCAATCTGGGTATGTAGGGTATCCCTTCCCTTGGATTCTTTAGATGGTGAAGCCTTACAAGTTTCTGAAAGCTTGGATCTTTGAAGGGGAAAAATGGTGTTGGGGATTCAGCACTCTGAAGCATCTGCAGGAATGGCATGTTATCCTCCTCTAAGCTTGACATCAGAGATTGTTCATCCTCCTCAGTGAAACCTTGCTCCAAACAGTTCACTCCCAAATGCTCACCAAATAACTGCAATAAAACAAAAAGAAGAGAATGATTTAGCTGAATCATTTCAAAAGAAGCAAAGAAAATATGCTTTCATTAAATGGGGATGGGGTAGAGTCTTTCTCAATGTAGCAAAAAAATAGAATATGGACAGAAGAAGAACACAATGCATTGCAAAAGAAATAAGTCATAGTTACACATACACAGGAATTGAGGGGTCCTTGAAGCCTTTCCATCAATGCTGAGCAGTGAGTGACCTTAAGTATATCTCTTACCCACACTCACTCTGTCAGGGTGACCAACATTCCGTATGTGATACTGATACTACTAACAAAGGAATGGCAATAAATGTAATCCCCAAGAAGAAGCAGAAGGAGACCCCATATTCCTTTGTTTTTCTGATGTTTATGATACTAGTATCTCTTTCTCCTTGCATAGAATATAGAATATATAATAAATGCAGCGCTTGGAGCAACTCACAAGTGGAGACAAAAAGAGAGAGTGGGGTTAATGACAGTGGTGATCAAAAGGAGAACTGGGAGAGGGGTGTGGTGAGAAATGAAAGGTGGGAAATTCTCAAGTGGGATAGAAGATATAAAACAACCGTGATGCAAATGAAAAAAACTGCTAAACTGTGAGAGTTGGTGAGAGCTTGTCAGGTTTTACTTACAAAGGTCCCAAGCAAATGCATTATTGGCGGTGGCAGTTTTGTCTGACATCGAGGACAGGTAGTTGTGCCACACTCCCTCCCTTTCTCTCTCTTATGCTGAGTGTGTAAAAAATTGTAAAAAAAAAGAAAGATTTGTCTTATGTATACTTCATTTAGCCACCGCATTGATTTACAGTTCCTATATTATTTGAAGATCTCGTTTATAAATTAGCTCTATTTCTTGTGTTACAGAAAGAAAAGCGGGTTTCTATGGATTGTATCAGCAGTGGTGTGATGATGGGTCAGTCATTCCCAGTACCAACTCAGTATTGTCCGTGTCATTACTTATTTACCCTCCAGACCCACCTGTTAATTTACATTTTAGACCGCACATGGGCTGTATGTAAGTAGTACAGCAACGTAAGAGTGAGTTTCTGAAGCAGGATGATTCTTTCACTTCTGATTACTGTCTAATGATGCCAATTAACTTGGAGGTAATTCTTATCTTTGTCATGTCGCCACATAGTAAATATGCTACTTTTAGTAGTCAACTCTTTGAAATGTTATTTTTTATGTAACTAGTCATTTATTCTGGGTTATATTTTATGATTGCACAAAAATTTCTCTCATCTTAGTGGCTAGTTGGTGACTGAAACATGTAGGAAATCCAGAAACAAACAATCACAGCTTACTTTATTTTTCTCAATCATAATTTATAAGATCAGATAACTATTCTAATATTATAAGCCACGTCTCTGTATATATAATGTATGAAATGGCACGCCAATTGTTGAACTGAGAAGCCACACACGTAATCCATTAATCTGATTCTCAATTGTAGGAAGCCATTGAGTCCTTTTTTCCTTCTAATGCATACTTTTTCATTTCTGTGCACACCTTGATTTTAAAATTCAATTGACAAGCTTAGTGAGCCACGTGTACAGACAGAAGAAACAGAAATGTGAAACACATTAAATTGAGGACAAAGTCTCTCAATGAATTGCCCCACCGACTTGGAAACACCAAAATTATTTGAATTTCTAAGAATCTTATCTACAACCTAGTAACACTGGGTTGAAAATGCGGCTTCATATTACTCATATTAACTCCTGCACCTTCTCGAGTCTCATCCACACAATCAGAGGCAATTCTTTTGGAACTTGTCCTCTAGCTTGGTCAAATCTATGAACGCATACAACACTATCTACTGCAAGCAAATTACTATTTTAACTCTTATCCCTTTAGATATTGACTGCATAATTTTTTTCACAATTCACATAAACTTCCTTGGAGCTCAAGTCTTCATCAGTTTCTTCTATCCAATGTGTTAAAAGATGACATTCACCAGCAACAAATTGGATTGGTTCTACTATCAGAAAAACAGCCGAGAACTTTTTACATTCACATGTGTCCGTGACACAGAAATTTTCAGTAACAGACTCCAAAACACAATGGCAGTTGCTCAACTAGTAGGGACCCTTTCTTCTTGTCTTCCAGCAGAACAAAAATATCCCACAAGCTAAAATAGTAACAATACTGCATGTATGTGAAAGGTACAAGCTAACTTATATCTGATGCAGCAAAATATAGAGTTTCAAACTAAATCTGAATGTTAAACAAAGACGCAAAGATGTAGCTGACAACATCATGTTATCATAAGTGTATAAGTTCTGAAAATCTGTACTCTTATATAGGTATGAAAAAAGGAGCATATAACATAATTATATTCATAAGCATTGCTATAGGGGAAAAAAAGCAACTATTGTTCCAGAAACACAAGACCCCAACCTAATTCCAACTAAATCATTCCCTTCATAATTATCACTAGCCAAAAAAAATAAAATGTACTAGCGTTCTATCTGTATAGTTACATGACTGATGTTATAAACCCTTCTGATATAGTCTATAACCTTGTCCAGCACCATGTCTGCATTCACTTCTGGTCTGATTTTAACATGACAAGCGAGTAAGACCTTCCCAACTGTAATGGCCCATATGTGCAGCTCATGAACAGCCACCACTTCTTCCATGTCCAGCAGCCCCCTCTCAAGCTTCGCCGCATCTATCTCGCGCGGCGTGCTCTCCATCAGGACTTCTAGTATGTTCCGCAGCATATTGATAGTCGTCCCCAGAACAATTACTGAGAAGATCAGAGTGCAAATTAGATCAACTATCTGCCATTCAGGCTTGTACCATATGATTGCTCCCCCCATCATTACCCCAACACTCTGGACAGAGTCCCCAAGCACGTGGAGGTAAGCCCCTTGCACATTTATGTTCCATCGCCTTTTCTTCTCGTGCCTGCCTTTCGATTCGCCAAGAAGTGGTTCAGCAACCTCTTCATGAGTATGATGGTGCTCATCTTCTAGATGTTTTTCGTCATGATTGTAATGGTGGCAGTCTTTTGGATGCTTTACATCACGATGACTATGAACATGATGAGCAGACATTGGAAATCCATGGTTGTGGCCATGGCCGTGATCATGACCCAATAAGAGAGCCATAATGATGTTAACCACTAGGCCAAATGCAGCAACCATAAACATTAAAAAGCCATTCACCTCGCGAACCCCGGTAACAATTCTTTCAATGGCTTCATATACCAGAATCCCAGCAAGCAACCATATCAACTGGATAGAAACAAAAGCGCCGAGAATCTCAATCCTGAAAAATCCGTATGACTGGCGAGGATTTGCTTCCCATCCAGCAGCCCAAAGAGAGAACAAAGAGATGGCAAATGCTGCAACATCTGAAAGCAAATGGGCTGCATCAGTCAAAATTGAGAGGCTATTAGCTTTAATTCCACCAACTACTTCGACACTCATGAAAATAACACAGAGAACCACTGCCATCAGAAGCTTTCGCATGGAAGTTGATCTTTCTTCGGAATCTTTGGAGATGGATCCAGCATCCAAGAATCCACACGGTGCTTCCCCACAAATCTTACTTCCTCCTGGCTTCCTTCTTATATCAGGAAGATCTCCACCGATTTCAATAACTTGTGAATGCTGAGAGCTTTGTGCTTCCATCTTAGGTGAGTGGATGAGTATGGTTATGAAATTGTTACCTCCCAATGAAATTCCTACCACAGAAAGATACAATAAGATTCAGTTAGAACATATTATTGATATCTATCAAATAATATACCAAGGCCAGGAAGGCCTATGGTTGCAATTGCAATCCCAGTTCAAACAAGAGTGATGATATTATCAGCTCAATGGTTCTGAATCAATGAGGTCAGCCACTCCTAGAAAATAAAAGAATGGACAAATAAAAAGAGAGGGATCAACAAGAACATTTGACCAGAAAGAATATTTATAGGGAAATAAAAGAAAATAGATTAGCAATTTAACTTCTCAAGAGTAGATTTCCTGAAGAACAAAGAGAGTGGCTGGCAGGCATAATCAAGTCAAAAACAGAGAATAAAACCTACAGGATGTAGATGTCATATAAACAAGACAAGCGCAATGGATTTACTCTCCCATAGTTCAATAGTATAAGCTAGGAAGCACACAATTGCCTGCTTACTAAATTAACACAAAAAGCAAAGACATTAGTTAAGCAATTCGATGATCTGTGGTCACATAAATTTTGAGGTCAAGTAGAGGCCACAGATTACAGTGGTCCTGTCATCCTAACATGGAACAAACAAAAACCTGCAACAGCATGACTAAAAGGCTTACTTAACAAACAACACCCTAACTCTGCCTGTCATGAAAACCTATATAAAATCCCTTTCTGTTGTTGATAATAGTTACAAAATTATTTGGGGAAAATACATTTACATGGTTTTAAATGAGTTAAAATCCGGATATATGGGACAATGAAGGAAATTACGAATGTATCGTCGACGTGACTGAAATCGGATGAACAGTAACCGATTTCAGCCCCTTTTTAAAAAAAAATTTCGGGGCTGAAATCGGATACTGTTCATCCAATTTCAGCCTTTTTAAAAAAAAAAAAAGTTCCGGAGCTGAAATCGGATATTGTACATCTGATTTCAGCTCTTTTTTTAAAAAAAAAAAAATTTCGGGGGCCTGAAATTGGCACCCCTAGACCGATTTCAACCCCAAAATCCTATACATCCGTAATTAATTTCAACTATCCACATTTTAAAAATTTTTATTTTCCAAAGCCACACAGAAAGGTAAAAAAACCAAATTATTTCACGTAACTTCGTACAAAAATGCTTTCCAGCCTAATCGATTGTGATGTATCCTTGAATATTCCAGATTTCAAACAAAAAAAACAGCAAGACAAAATTTGGTTCTAGTTGCTGTGTTTCTTTTGACCAATCCTTTATATAGTTTTTTTTATTCAACGGAAAAGAATCATTTAAATAGCAAGCGAAATAAAAGCGAAATGTTTTGAGATTTTGCATGTTTCCATATATTAAGAGTTTAAAATTTTAGTTTTTCAATCCGATATTTTCTATTTCTTGCTTCTGTTAGCAGGAAAACCCTTGGACTCCGGAGAGGATATAAACAAGTCAAAAAGGCATACTATCCACACAATCGAAAATGGGTGTCATAAATAAACCCAATATCAATTACCTCCTACTCGAACAATTGCCCGTGGTTTTTATTTTAATATTTTTCGTAAATAACTATTCATTTCCTAAAACTAGTTACTCCCTTTTTCATCATGTCTCTGTTAAATAAATTTAATAAAAGTAATAGGTGAGTGGAAAAATAGAAATAAAAAATATTAAAGAATAACATATTTATAAAGCATTATGATTTTTAATTATTTCCTTTAATATCGCGCATAACAGACAATTAATTGAGATAGGAAGGAGTAGTGAGGAAGAGGCAGGGGTATCCAATGTTAGTATTGCACTATTTGCTACTGCTACTTCAAATCAAAACAAGAGCTAGCTTGCGTTCAAGCATTGGCGTGGCGATCAACCAATATCGGATCTTGGGAAAGAAAACTCTGTAAAAAGACAACGGAAAGAACAAGTATCGAAGATCAGCACTCGTCATCTTCCCGACATTGAAGAATATACGATACCCACCATTTTAATCAAAAGTAAAAAAAAAAAAAAGAGAGAAAAGAAAAGCAGAACAAAGCAAAAAGGTCGAGACTTTGAATGAGAAATCAGAATGGAAATGGAAGAACTTTTCAGCTACGAGCAATGGTGGGAGATGATGAGTCCTCCCCAGATACCAATGCTTCTTATTTTTCCTCGGTTCTTCAGCTTTATAGAAAGAAAGAAAGAAGGGAATCAGCTGCTTCCTGATTTGTGAAACTAGCTAAACCGGTAAAAATCCAATTCATTCAAAATCACTAAATCCATAAAAAATAAATAAATTGCAAATCGATTAAAACTGTAAAATTGATTATATTTTTCATTAAAAAAAATTTCATTCAAAATCAATCCAAATTGCAGTATGTTAAAAGTTTTTTTTTTCAGCATTCTTACATCATTTGCTTGTGATAATTGTAACCCTATTTAAGATACTAAAATTAAACATCTTAACAATGTATTTCTGGAAACTGCAAATGTTTCAGAGATCACCAATGACAAGGAAATTTTCTTTAATTTACTTAATAATGAAAAAGAAAAATAAGATAATAGTGAAATTAACCATGACACATTTTTTCCTGTATGAGTAAATGGTCATCACATACTTATCCATGGACAGCCAAACTTTTACCATTCTTTTGTTAATCACAAAGTACCACATTAATTAATAAACTTATGCTATAAATTTTTCTTCTATTTTGTCAATGATATTGATATATGATGATTAGATGATTATATTTAGATTAAAAATTAATATAGTTACAAATGTAACTAATTTATAGTGGGTAAAATAAGGTTAGAATAAATTCCTTTTAAAATATTTTTATTTTTATCAAGGACAAAGAGTGAGGAGTTAGAAGAATAGAAATGATTCTACCATCTAAAAAATAAGGCATACAAAAATAAACATAAATCATCTCAATTAAATTTGTGCGATCTTTAATTATTAAATTTTTATTACTTATATTACGTATAAGTTTCACCTCATCAATTAATAGTGAAAGATTACGTATAATTTTACATGATTAAAAATCTAATTGAGGTGATCAAATCCTTGCATAGATAGATAATTACCAAGATCATTGTGTGACCTCGTCCGCCAATAAATTTGGGTTAAAAGGATCCTTTGATGTCGATTTCTCAAAGGTCCCATGCTCCCACGTGGTCTCTCAATAATTAATTGAGAATGTAAAAGTTAGATATCGCAAATTGACATGAGACCGCCTCTGCATCTTGTCTTGTCTCATCCCCTGAGAAAAGAATGGCAAACTTTCTAGTTTTTATTTTTTATTTTTGTGAAGCCTCATATTTTATTGTTGGCCTCATTTCATGAAACTAAAAGGCTAGTTAAGACTCAGAATGGATTTCTGATGGGCCATAGTTGAGTAATAAAGCCCATCTATCATGGGCTTCACATTTTTAATGCATTTATCTTGCCAATTCTACAAACTACCCAAAATAAATCCCGTCAAAATTATCCAAGAAAATGACTACCCGAAAAACTCCAAAAAAAAAAAAAAACAAAAAAAGAAGAAGAAAAAACAACTAGAAGGAGCACGATGTACATATGCACATGTCCCTAGTTGAGGGGCACGATTCCAGGGAGCTACAACTCAACCTTGCTTCACCAGGAATATTTTTGGGTGGTTCCAGTACGCACGCAACCCAGATACCTACAAGGGTACACATACCCTAAGTCTGAGGAACCTAGCGCTCGGGGGTCTAATGAGAAACGCGTGTTGTAACTGTGGAGCCTAGCGCTCATAAAACTGGCGGAGCACACATGCCGTAACTGGTGGGTTTGGTTTACAAGATGGTAGGACCTCGTGCTATTCTAAGTTATTTGCTTTGGTATCTACTGTTTGTGAAGTCTTTTAAGGGAAGTGTCTTAATTACCCAACTTGTTAAGGCCTAAGACTACTCGGTTATGATAAGTGCGTCCTAGTTAACTAGTCTTTGTTTATTAGTCCGACTTAAGGACTAGGGTCCAATACTTAGGACAGGATTCCCAAGTAAGAGAGGTGCGTCACAACGGACATCTTAAGTACCAAGTCTTACCGTAGCTAGAACCTGCCCCTTGTTAGGGTCCATGTCTAAATTGGAGTCTTTATTATTAAGTCTTATGTATAGTCCTAGCCTAATATCTTCTAAGGGTAAGGTACCTAGGGTTTAGGTTTCTGTCCTAACATAACATAGCATAAACATATAGTATAACATACTATAACATGGCATATCATGGCATACATAGCAATTACTAATCATGCATATATCCGACTATCATGTTATAGTTAATTGAGCCATTTAATAAACCCTAGCATGCAATGACACAATTGACTCGATTGGTGGACCACCAAAGTAGGACCACCGAGGCACTGGGATCACCACTCACCTGGAAAGTCATGGAGAAGAGGAACGCTGGCACTGGGAGCTACTAACGGCATGGCGTTGGCACCTGAAAAGCCAACCAAAGCCCTATAAGGAACCCATACATCAACTTTAAACTGGTAGGCCTTGCGGTAGCAATTCTAGCATCACTATGGCACTCTGGTATCGCCACAGCGTCCTGTGGACCACTGTGGGCCACCACTAACACGGTGGCGACGCCAGGGCCTACTACCCGAAGACATCCTAAAAGAAAGAATGGATACTTACCAAGGGAGAAATAAGTGAGCATAATTCTTCTAATAAGAAAAAAAGGAATTTGAACTCTGAGCGGGTTGGAATAGGGGAGGAGAGTTCTATATATAGGTGAGGGAATGGTAAAACGGATGGGTCGGGCCTTAGAAAACGCGCCCAAAACGAAGAAAAAATGCGGAGTTGACACGGCGCATGTCTCGCACGAGTTGACTATGTCTCACGCGAGACACTATCTGGGATACATCTCGCGTGAAATGCATGTAGTGTCTCGCGCGAGACACCCTTTTTTTTAAGGGTCATCACAATCTTCCCCCCTTAAACAATTTTGGTCCTCAAAATTCCTTGCCAGTCTTACCTAGGGATGAGCTGGATGGGTCAAAGAGATATGGATAGGCTTTCTTCATGGCGTCCTCTAACTCCCAAGTCACTTCCTTTCCGGAGTGGTTCCTCCAGATAACCTTCACAAAGGCCACCTCCTCCGAACGAAGCTTCTTGATCTGCCTATCGACGATAGCTATTGGTTCCTCCTGGTAGGACATATTTGGCTCAACACTGACGTCCTACTGGGCTAGGACATGTCTATCGTCGTGAATGTAACACTAGAGCATGGACAAGTGAAAAATAGGGTGCAATTCGTAAAATCACTAATAAATGTGAAGAGAATTGAAGGAAAGAAAATCGCTAAGTCTCAATTGAACTCTAAAAATGAATCTGAGGAAAAAAGCTCAGAATTCATCAAGAATTTAGAGAAACTTTGTTTACAACCGATTGAAAATTCTAAAAGTGATTCAAGCTTGAAGATCAAGCTTGAAACCTTGAAAATTCCATGGTGAAGGCGCGATGATGATGGTGATGATGATGATAGCGGAAGCAAATGCTGTTGATACCATGTTGAAATTCAGTTTCATCAAGAAACTGTAAATTAGAAAACAGAACTCATAACAGAACATGGAATAGAGAAGAGTAATAGTGAAAATGGTGAAACATTGCATTAAGCTTTCATTCATCCACTTTGGGTCTATATAAACAAGTTTTCTAACTAGCTGAAATGTACATGAAATTAACTTAAAATGCAACTCAAATACAACTATATATCGCTGTTCTTACCTAACTTTTCTAACTAACTAACTTTAGACTTGTGTTGCAAGTCATTACCTTTTCTGCTCATATTGCTTGTGCTGCAAGCTTTGGCTTGTCTTCTGCTCCTTGATTCTACTTGGTAACACATTCTTGAAAATCTCCCAAACAAAAATATAACAATTGTGTCATATACAAAAGTTGGAACGAGAATAAGATCCGTATCGCTCATGCGCGGGCCTATATATTAGAATCCAGTGGTTTCTCACATATCGTATGAGATAAATATCCCATGCCACTTAATTTATTTATTTTTAATAATTTTTACAATAACATTTATTTAATAATATTATTATTATTTTATGATCTAATATGACATAGGACGGATTATATGATCTAATGTGATAAATTAATATTTTTTAATATAATATTTGTAGAGAGATGCATCATAAACTTAAATGGTCCGTAAATCTTTAAATCTCTTATAAGTTAACTCTTTCAATGATTTGACTAATAAAAAGTTGTAAAACATGTAATCATGGTTGTTAAACTCTCGAGTTAACTCGTAAACTCTTACAAGTTTATGATTTTACTACACAAAACGAGTTAACACTTATATAAACTCTTTTTTGGTAAACTCGTAAGAGTTTAAATAAACTCCCGATTCTACTAACGAGTTTACGAGTTAAAATCTACTTACGAGTTTACCTCAAAATGTACAAATTTTGTAACTTTGTTATATACTTACCTAACTTTGTTTATATTAGATAATGTATATTGAGTTTGTTTAGCTAATTCCATATATTTATCATAATTGAACTATGTTTTATTGAACTATAAAATAATACAGATACTGAATAAAGTATGACATAACCACTAAGTGTCATGCATTAAGGTGTATTTTATGATATTTCTTACATTAATTTAATTTAAAGTTAACATTATTCAATTTCAATTATAAATACAATATTTAATCAAGTTTAGTTCTTAATTATATTGTTTATAACATATTTTTTTACGTATATAAACTTATATGAGTTTACGAGTCGAGTTTACAATCCGAGTTTGTTGAGACTCCACGAGTTTACTTAAACTCTCGAACTTGACAACCTTGCATGTAATGATAACAAAATTCAATAAATCTGACATGAGATATTTAACTATATTTGAGAAGCCCCCTTAGAATCCCGTGAAATTACACAAGGATTCCTATTGTTTGCTGGAGTACCCACATAAAAAAAAAAACCAAAAAAATAGAGAGAGAGAGAGAGAGAGAGAGAGAGAGAGAGAGAGTTGTGTGACTTCGCCTTGCACCATTTGTGAGCGTAGTAAACTCCTCCTTTTTGTCATCCCTTCGTTTGATTCGTTATTGCACATTTTCATCCCACCAATAACCTCTATGCAACGAATTTCTAAGTGATTCCTTTAACTTTACCTAATGGTCAAGGTTCTGTTGGACTCATAAAAAAGCTCAATTGCTCTTAGGAAGCTTCATTCATTCCCCTAAATAATTAATCTACCAAATCATCCACTATCATAAAATAGCCAGGAACCCGATACCTCGAGCACAAGCTTCACATTAAGAATCAAAATTCTATCTATAGTGGGGGGAAATTCATAGATGCGATGCTATGCCCACCATCGTCTGTCTACTAATTGATTTTACTATTCGTCAATTATCTGATTATCTCTTATGATGTGGACCCGTTCCAATTTCCGAAACACCACTTGTCACTGACTTGTTCTTAATATTAGGGCCATCCACATCCAAGTAATCGAGCACATTATTCATAATTCAGTAATGAAAGTGCTTTATGCATTAGGTTAATTGCCAAATCACGCAAGTATTTTAAGGTACCAACTAATGCCAATGGTAAATATTTTAAGAAATATTTACATATTCATGCTCGAAGAGATTTAATGTGTTTCATAAGTATTATTAATTATTAATTATTAATTTTTTATATATTTTTTAAATACTTTAAATTTAAATTAATGATGAGAATGAAAATATTTCTCGTTTCATATAAGGAGAGAGAAATGAAAGTGTGTGCAATACAAAAAATTCTAACATACATCGACATAATCAACTTCAAGTCATTGACAGCAGTCATAAATCAGAGCATTTCCGCAAACTCGCTTCTTTTCCTTCCTTGTTCCTGCAAATTTTGTAAATAAGAAGTCTGAAATAAAAGGGCATTAACTTTTCTGAGTTATAATATAATCGTGGCTCAAAACATGAGTTAGATATGAATTTTACTAACTCATATGTAGGGCGATTTTAGAAATTTTTTTTTAAAAAATAGCTGAAATCACTATCAGGTATGATGATTTTAGGTCTTATCGGTGCTGAAATGGCCACCCCCTTATTGATTTCAGCACATGACAATTTTCTTTTAAAAAAATGGTATTAAAATCGTCATGCCTTATGGCGATTTCAATACCGTCACTTATACAATTATAAATCTTGTATTATATATATATTAAGGGATTTGTTATATTTGGGAAAATATACTTGTAAAAAATTTGAAATAAAATTTTTACCTCCATCTTTTCATTTCTTACTATACAAGTTAAAGGTGTATTTTGTTTTAATTTTCATTTCTAAAACTTTTTATTTTTAAGATTTTATGAAGAGAATAGTAGAAATTAAAAAAATTAGATTTTATAACATTCACGGTTTCTTTTGCATCCTAAAAATGAAAATTGAAACTAAACTCACCTCAAGTTTCTTTCTCTTATCTAAGATATAAAGATAGGAACAGTAATGGAATCTGATGTAACTCATGCTTCTTCCCTTTGCCTTTACAAAAAGCACAGCACTTTATAGATGACAGAGACAATTAATGATGCCATCTTTGCTACCACAATTGAAGTGGCATGCGTTCAAACTCCTAACTTTGATTCCCCAGAGCCACTGTCGAACACAACGCGCTAGTGAACACTAGTACCAAACTCAACACTCGCGAAGAACATGGGTTTAAGGAAGAAACAGGGACCCTTAGTCCGGTTTATCTAAATTCATAACATGAAAAGACAGAGTGACATGGAAATTCTTTTGTTTTCTACCATCTCTCACACAAACTGAATCTCTACTATTAATCTAACTCGGGATGATCAAGTGACTATTCCTCCCAACCTAGATTCTCTCTCTCTTTCCCTTCTCTCAAGTCCCAAACTCAAAATCCTTTAAAAAAAAGATTAACTTACCTCTCTCTTAGTCAACTTTGTGCTGGTACAAACTGAATGCAAAAACTGAAAACAAGTCTCTAAAAGAATTGCAACTTATATATATATATATATATATATATATCGAATGTTACCACAAATTATCCTAGANAACAAGAATATTAAAGACGAGAGGAAGAAAGTAAAAAAAGCTACCATATTTAACATTATTACACTGAATCAAAGAAGGCATGCCATCTTCACCACTTCAAATTTCTCATACATCCACATTGCAAGCTGGAGCTGAAAGCAGAGGAACCTGACCCACGAAGCCTTTCTTCAAACCCATGACGAGATCACACCTCACATAGAGTCCATAGCGCGCGGTTCTTATGGCCCCTGCCTTCCACCTCAGCCTCCCCAAGAACACCAGCTTCAGCCCCACCACCCCGTACGCCTCGTCCACCACCAGCCCGTTCGACACCTCCGCCGACACCGGCACCGCCGTGCCCCCGATCACGGGGGACAGCGACACGGTGCTGTGCTTCTCGAGGTAGAGCGGCGGCAGCGCCACCTGCTGCGTTATGGCCTGGCTCCGGTAGGAGACGAAGGTGGAAAATTTGTCGTAGTAGACGGAGACGCGGCGGTTGGGGTTCTTGATGAGGACAGTGAACTGCATGGTGGCGGACATGAGCGGCGGGGAGGTGGCGTTGAGGGAGTAGATGGCGGCGCCGACCACCTTGAACTTGGGCTTGTAAGGGCGGTAGACGAGCCAGAGGACTAAGAGGGTGATGCCGGCGAGGAGGAGGAAGATTGTGATGCACGCGCAGACAGAGCGTTTGGGGGAGTTGTTGTTGGATTTGTAGTAACCGCCAGCAAGAGGAGGAGGAGAAGGGCGCATGGGTGGTTTGTCCATGTAGGCTGGTGGTTCTGTGTCTTTGAGAGGTGGGAGGTGGTGGTTTTGGTATTGTGGGGTTGGTTCTGCTGGTGGTGGAGGTGGATGAGGGTGGTGTTCTGCCATGAGAAGGAGATTTTGATCTCTAGTTAAAGGGGATGTGTGTTTCTGTGTTTGAATGGATTATGGGCTTTGACAGAGACAGAAAGGGAGAGGGGGTTGTTTTGCTGAGAAACGGGGTTAAAGAAAGTGTAGTGTAGGAAAGGGAGAGCTTTAGGGCTTTAATGGACCAAGAAAAAAAGTTATATAAAGGAGGGTTTGGAATTGGGTCGATTAAAGGTGTAAGGCCCCAGTTTTCTCATTTTCATTTAGATCATCATTGTTCCATGATCCACCAGTGATTAGTGATCACTGCTTTTTTTTTTTTTTTTAATAGTCTTAGGCAGTGTGTTTTACTTTTTTGGAAAGGAAAAATTAAAAGTTTAGTTATTTAGACTCAATGGTAACGAGACCTACAACAGTTTATCATTCATCCGATGAACTCACTTTATTGTGGTCAAGTAATAAGTCAGGATCTCATGACCAATGTGGCTTGCCGTGCTTTCCCATTTCGTTTAAACTTCTTTTTCAACTTGCTTTTAGCCTTATACTGCAATGGGAAAATGAACCGAGCAAGATCACTAATGAAGATAACAACAGAAATATATATCAGAATTGGGTTTGGTTTTCAAAATAACCTCAAACGGATTCGGCTTGTGCAGGGAAAAGTTGGCATCTGGCGGATACTGTATTTAGTAGATATACCAAAATCAGATGAAACCATTTCTAATTCACTTGTAACAAATGGTAAAAATTCTCTTGGTTTAATAGTCAAGTGTCTCATTTAATTTCTTCGTTAGTAAGCATCACAATTAGCTTTAATGCTGCTTATGTCAATCAATCCCCCAACACTCAGACTATCAATAAAAAAAACCACATGTGGAGCCAACAGTTCACCGTCTCCTTCTGCTTATGTAGGTCCTTTTATTTTGTGCCGATAAACAAAAAGAATAACTACTTTATTTTTCTCTTTAGAACATTAAGATGTGAGGCAGCAGGTAGTAGTGGCTTATTTTTCAAAAATAAATAAAACACCAAAACAAAAAAGTGGAGGAGGAGGATGATTAGAAAGAATAGTTAAAAGAAGGCGATGTGGCTAAATTTGAGCCCTTTCGCCGACATATGGATAAGTTTAGACTTGGAAAACTAACAGTTTCTGCATGCAATAAATACAGAGGTGCTGCTATCAAGGGCTTATGTGTTTTCACTTCAATTATACACCCGTTTGGCACTGTTTGGACCATGCCTCGTCAGATCCCACAGCTTACTCACTGTGCTGTGCGTCTCACAGGTGGTAACCATAACTCGCATACAATTTTCACACGTCACACTTTTCATGCTTTTACAACTCTTCAACAAGTATTTGCGGCCACAGGCAAATGTTCTCCAAGCTTCGTAGTTGTGCATGTAATGATGCTCCGTTAGTCTTCACTCTTCAACACTGGTATGTATATCGAGAGCAAACAAAACATCTATGCCAACTAGATTAAATTTGATGGACAACTAAGAGAAATGAACTCAAAAGGATACTCATACGATTGAATGCAAAGAAAGATTGTTCAATCGCAAAACCAGAGTTGCTTACCAATACAAAATGGTATTACAACCTATTCATACATAGAAGCAAGAAGCACCGTACCGCCTGTATAACTACAAACCTATATAAACATATACACGAGGTAAAATCAAAAAACTTTAAATCAATCCCACTAGATAATTACAATCCTAAATCTCTAAGAGAAGGTCACTATAACAAACCAGAAGACAACACTACGAATGCTAAAATCAAACAGATTGCACCAGACATACTAGAACCTACGGTTAATCCTTGGAGGCAAATCAGTGTTGGAAGTCAGACTGTAATTCAATAGTGAAGGTAACTTGAAATGGAGAGATTTCAGGAACCACCACCTGCATCCGCAACTGAATTATCTCTGTGTACCTGGCGGACAAACTGCCCTTTCACTCGAGGGCGCTGCTCTGCAAGTCTCTTCCGGCTTTGATATCGCACCTGTGAAAAAATAAATAAAAAATTAAACAATAAGCACCAGAGAGAATATTCAAAAACGTCTATTTCAGCGACTCAGACAAGAATATAATCAGATTCAGGAAGGCGAGATATTTATTGGAAACATGCTATAATTATAGTTATTGAACTCTCAAATTAACTCGTAAATAAAACATAAAATGAATACTATACATAACAAAAAATAATATGTCCTATTTGTACACTTTTTTTCTATCTGACTCATTGACTTAGTTCATTCAAATCTATATTGTGACTAGCATTCACTTAGCCAAGTCCTAAAAATAAAGATTTTTTTTTTCAATATGACCCGCTCGACTCAACCCTATACTATATGTATAGTGAAATCAAAGTGATTCCTACTTCAAGCATTGGATCTCATGTCTCAATTAAGAGGGGTCAT
>QANU01030108.1:68805-152673 GCA_003254905.1 Nissolia schottii
AAAAAAAAAAAGAGGGTGGGTCACCCGCCAAAACCTACCCGACCCGGGTAAGTGGCGGGTCTGGCGGGTACCCATAAAAAAAAGTGTTTTTTACCCGACCCGCCCGCTGGACATCGGGTCGGGTCTGTGACACGGGCGGTCCTACCCGACCCGACCCGTGTGCACCCCTAATTATATTGCTTATAATAAGTATTTTTTACATATGTAAACTCTTACGCGTTTACGATTCGAGATTACTTAAACTCTCAAGTTTAATACCTTAGCTATAGTAGTTTCCAAACCAACTAAAGCCGCTGATTGCATCAATGATAAAATAACATGTTCAAAATTCCAATTTATGGTGAATATTTTGAGAGTAACTCCTTTTACAAGGAGTCACAGCACGGTTTCAGTACCTTCTTCTCGTAGCATCTGTCTTTCCGCTTCAGTCGAAACTTTGTTAGAGCGGCTTCTCTTTGGCTTATGCGATGAGAATCTGTCCCTGTGGATCCATCATAACTACGGTGACTACTATCAATGAAATTTTCAGGGTTGTTGTTAGCTACCACAGTTGAAGTAGCATTTGCATCACTTCCGCTGCCTATGCTTTCGTATGCACCATTATTATCATGATTTTCAGGGTACAAACCAGTACCGGCACTCTGGCCAGCAGCAGGAGAGTTATGCCTTCCACAATCCAAGTTGCATTGATCGTCAACATTTTGATCAGAGGTATAGGTTGCATCATCCGACCAGCAATGACGTTCTAAGTTGTGACTATCAGGATTGGACTGGGAAGAAACACTAGTTGGAAATGGAGAACTCTCCTTCTGGCATACTGGTGTCGGAGTCAATGCAGGGTGGACGCGTGATTGTGCACCGAGCATAGAAGGAAAAACATGACCATGCCCCGTAGGCTTATGATCAGAAGTAATCCCAGTAGCAGGAAAGAATCCAAGTAGACTGTTTGGTGACTTTGGTTCAACTTTTCCGATCTGACCAGCAACCAGAGTGGTCATATTCTGATTATGATTTTTGCCATCATACTGATGAAGAGGATTTGTATTTTCAAATAAGTTATTAGATTCATGAGAATTACAACTGACATTTGATACTTGAGCAGAAGTAATCAATCGTGTTGGAAATAGGGGCGGCAACAACTTACTACTGCTGTACCTGCACATGGGAATTTTATCACATTTCATCAGAAATTCTGAAATGTACTCTTTAATAGTTGAATGGGAAACATGCGTTGGAATGAAAGTATTAATACTGATTTCTACAAAAAAGGGAAAAAGAGAAAAACCCAGTTACGTACATGTTAACAAAATAATAACCTAAAAATCCAGTTCTATCCAAAAAAAGAAAAAATCTAAAAAACCAGGCTTTCAAATTAGGTATCTAAAATATCTTCAAAGTATTGTTCAAGTTGCTAATGACTGAGCCCATATATCTGCTTTAGAAGCGTGGCTAGATTTACCATCATTTGAGTGCTTCCAGAGATAATAAATCCATGCTCTCAAAATTGTTTTAGTCCATATCACCATTTAGTCCGCGTTTACCACCAAAGCGGGAAGGGAACAAAAAGGCACATGAATACTGAAATATGAAATATCATAGAAATCCAACATTTTTGCTTATTAATAGTACAAAAGTCTGTTTCTTTGTTGGCACCAAAAAATAATAGTACAAAATAAAACACATGATTTCTATCTCCGGTACTTTGATTTCAATAAAGAACTCAAAAATTCACAAGTAAATAATGAACTCACCGAGAAAAAGCAGAAGAATTTGAGTGGTTCAATATTTGCCTTTCCTTGGTTGCATGATTACATGAGCTACCAGGAAAAAATCTTCTCAAAGAAAGTTCCAATTGTGTATCAAAATCAAACTTGGCAATGTTATCATCGTTGAAAGAATAATTTTCATCAGTGCTCTTTGGAAGATTCTCAAATGCAGCAATCAAATCAATAGCCCCTTTAGAAGGTTCTGCCAGTTTGTCACTGCATTCATGAATCTCTCTATTAATATTAGAAGGGTTGGCTTTGCTTAACTCAGTTCTTAAATCTTCTTCCTGGTTTTCTGCTTCATTATGATCATAGCCTTGATCTAGCCTTAAGCCTGTCGAATTGGAAGTTTTGTTGCATCTTGAAGCTTCTGGTACAAATATAATTGATTTCTCTGCAATAAATATTAACTGTCAACAAAATGAGGGCAAAAAGATTGAACAAAAAAGTAAGTAGAAAAAACAGCAAGTCACATACCTCCTGCTTCATCGTTATGTTTAGCTGACTCTTCATTCTTCGTTGTGTCAATATTGCTCAAATTTGAAGAACTCCTCAGCTGGGAGGTATCCTGCATATTTTCCACATACGCATTCTCAGCTTCCAAAAATGACGATGTACAAGTGCTCTGCACAAAAGTTTGCAAAACATGCAGTTTCATGAAGGCAGCCTAATCTAGAAAGGAAAACTTCCTCAAGCGGTAAGTGGCTTCATATGTGCATTGCACAAGTTATAAGAGATTGTAGGTTGTATATCTTTATATGTTTATCCAGCCAAGCACTGAAAGTCTAGAAAGAATTTCATAAAAAAAATTGGAAGCCTCACTTGTGCATGTTTCTTAAGGGGGAACAACTTACTTGAGCCTCACTTGTCTTTTCACTATATGCATTATCTTTCTGCATGGAAGCCACAGAACCACTTGAGTTATTGCTTTCAGCATTGTTTTCTGCTGCAAGTTCAAGTTTATTCTGCGGCAATGTTGAACTCTGAGGAGGCCTGCTAATCTGTATAAATAATATAAAATAATAAAATTGAAGGAAAGAAAAAATTGAAGTAACTATAACTCAATTCAGTAAGTTCCCCTTAAAAGACAAGAAACATCAAAATGCTGCTAGAAGAAGATTAAAAAGTACAACGTACAGGATGCCTTCTCCAGACGTGCTGCCACAAGTTCCTTAATTCATTCCTCCGAACAGGTTTTATAAGAAAATCGGCTGCACCTTTCAACATGCATTTGAACACCGTGCTAACTGAATCAGTTGAAGACATCACTGTACAACCATGAGAAATAGAGAATACACCTTAGCCCATCAATCATATATAACTAATATCAAGATTAAATTCAGGCCACATAGTACTAAGTCAACATACTTATGACAGGAATGCTTTTGCAAATGTCATGTTCCATGATTAAAGTAAGGAGTGAAAATCCAGATATTGACGGCAACTCCACTTCTGTTAATACAAGATCTATGTCAGATGCTTTGTCCTTCAATGTCTCCCATGCCTTTAGGCCATCAGAAACTGCAGCAACTGTGTGAAAGAATAACCATCAATGAGTTCATAAGCATCGTGGTAGACTTACAACTTCCACATAACTTTAACAATGCCTACGCATATCGAAACCACACACCTATGCAGTATAACTAACCTTGCTATGGTGGTCAATATTTATAGAATAATGTTATTCAATAAAAATAAAAATAAAATTAAAACATTAAATTAAAAAAAAAAAAAAAACTAGTATATGCAAGTTTATTTTGTACTCATAACTTTTAAAGCCAGAAGCTTTCAATTGAGCATTTTAGTGATTGATTTCCTCATAACAAAAGAAGGTGATCCATTTCCGGAATAACATTTTTGTTGAGGTCAGTGAGTTTATAAATGGGAGCCGAACAACTAAATTAACAGACCAGGCTAGCTGATCAAACCGGACTGGCAACCTGTTAGGTCAAACATCTAAAGCTGGACGCTCAGAACTAAGCGAGTGGATCCGGCGCTGTAGAAATTTCTTCTACAAATCCCCTGATTAATGAGTACGGTCATCTTCAATCTTTAATCTAGATCATGATATTATAGGGCTCAGAGGAAGGAGAAAAAAAAAATCTCCATAGAGCAAAAAATTTTAAACGAGATATTTAAAAGAGAGAGATAAGGTACCTACCTCTGTAACTGCATTTACGGAGAAGAGCAGAGATAATCTGGCGAGTAGAATCATCGGCTTCAACAAGCAACACCCTGAGCGTCATCCGAGGCAGAAACTTCTCCCAACTAACCACAACCTCCCCCGAAGAAGACGCATTCTCATCCTTCTGCTTCTCCATCTCGTCGTCCTCCTCCTCCTCCTTCGTCCGCGTCGGCGTCTGCATCATCATTCTCCTTTATTCAGCCCTCAACAAACACCACTGCCACGTCATTCACCCGTTCTCAAACGGCGCACTCGTAAAACAAATTCAAAACCAAAAGCCGCATCACAACCACAACAAAACCCTAAAAGACAGAGACGACGAGAAGAGTAATAAGAAGTAGCAGCAGGAAAGCAAAATCAACCTCATCCACTAATTTAATTTAGGCTGAGTTTGTTGTGATAATAAAGTCTTAACTAGAGAGCAGTGAAAATATCTGAGGAGTCCGCCAAATTGAGTGGAGGCAAATGGAGAGGGAGGGAGAGAGAGAGAGAGAGAGAGAGAGAATTAAAGAATTTGCAAAATTTTCTAAGCTTCCTCAAACAGTGGGACACGGACACCTAGCTTTCACTCACCACCGCGAAAATCCCACAAAATATCTTCTTCTTTTTTTCTCTCTTTCTTGTGAGTCACTCCACTTGGTCTTGGCTTAGGTCTTGCAGGTGTTGGATCAAAACGTGGGCCGCCATTGGGGGCTGCTCTCGCCGCGCTGACGTGCCACATTCTCCACCATCCCTTATTGATTTTCATTCACCTCCCGGGACCCACGCCCTCAACACGTGTCGCTCATCCATCCTTTCTCTTCTTTTTCAACACTAGTTTTTCATTGTGTGCTACCCAACTTTCAATATACTCCACACATTGAATTTTTTTTTGTAATAAACACATGCGATGAGTTTAATGTATTTATTATTATTAATGACACTTGAATTTAATAATTTAGAGTTTTATTAGTATATAATATAATTTAATAATGTGAGGATATAAAGTAATTTTGGCGTGAAGTGAAGGCAGATATTTTTTTGAGAAGGGATGCCACGTAGGCGACGTCCCACCACATTTTGGATGTGAGAGAATGTGGTGGT
The DNA here is from genome assembly GCA_003254905.1 of Nissolia schottii. Classification (NCBI taxonomy): domain Eukaryota; kingdom Viridiplantae; phylum Streptophyta; class Magnoliopsida; order Fabales; family Fabaceae; genus Nissolia; species Nissolia schottii. The sequence continues at coordinate 73,840 of QANU01030108.1, forward strand.
GGGGACCCTGACACGTGGGACGCCGAAGGGAAACTTCTAGATTTTTGTGTGGCTCTGCTCTGTTCTCCTCCATCTCCGCTTGTCTGTCTCTAATTTTCAGCGAGGCTCCACACCATGACTGCATCTTGTGCTCCATCCAACAATGATGATGCTCAATTATGTATTATATTTTTTTTTTCTTCTCTTTCTTTTGCATCTCTCTTTCGTTCCCTATCACTAATTATTTTTTCCTTTTCACGTTTCTTTTCTATTTTTTTTCAACTTCAAGTTGTACGTAACCTTAGATGCCCCATTACATCCAAATATGTTAACTGTTTCGTGCCCATATTTCGTTGGTGGTCCCGTTAAGGTTTTTGAATGAGACAAGTTGTTTGGTTAAAAATAGTTTGGATAGTAAAAGCACACCTACAATTTTTTAATCTAAAATACATCAATATTTTTAGTTTTATTTTTAATGAAAATCACTAATACATTGGACTTCACATAATCTAGTTCAAGGACGGTCTATTCATCATGAGAATAAATTCTCTCGACCCTAATTTACATAGAAAATGCAAATTTTTTGTTATACAAAAAGGAAAACGTATAATGAATTTAAGCTTATAAGACACACTATAAAAATGTATTGGAGATAATAGTTAGTGAATAATGAGACACAAAATCACTCTAGTTAAAAGAAAAATATAATATTAGTTCTATGTATGAAGTGATTTATTTGCCATGAAGTTTGATGGGTAGATATTTTAGGAAACAAATAGAATTATATGGTCTTAATTAATTTAGAAAAGCTTTACCCTACTAACGGGGGTTAGTCCAAGTGGTAAGCGGCTTGATATCGCTTAAGCAAGGTCACGAGTTCGAGACCTTGTTTACACAGTGCTAAGCCTTGGATACCGGGCAAGCAACCTAAAAGAAAAAGAAAAGCTATACCCTAGAGTGTTAAGTTAGAGAGTTTTTTTAATGGAAGACCTTTCCAAAACTAAGGGTCCAACATCAAACCCTCAACACTATAAGAATATGACTCAAGGTACAAATTAATATCATTATCACCATATGACTCAAGGCACTTTGTTAGTACTTCTTTCATCCGTTATTGTTATTACTTTTATATTGAGTACCTTGATCGATATATTTCGATTTTATAATTCAAAATAACCAATAACACTCCCATGGAGCATCCATGATCGGAGTTGGTGAACGATCTGTGAAGCGAATCGAAAGAGTGGTTAACTCTAAGATTTTGTGTTTGATGAAAACAAAAAAATCCACTAATAAGATGAAAAATCACACTCCTATGGAATCTCCATGGTTTGAGTTGGTATCCAAAATACCAATATGAAAAATCCCTAACTTACTTCGAATGCAAAAGTAAGTTCGACGGATACTAACACCCAAATTATCTGGGACTCCAATAAGCTCGACTACAACTCCCGCGAATTTTCCATGGTCTGAGTCCACTAAAAACCCCAACTTGCCTTGGACGCAAAAGTAAGTTCAGCGGTGTCACGCCCCAACTTAGGGTAGTGACCGGCATGCAAGGGACTAGTTCCGTTACGGAAGCCTCTGGAACGCTTTTCTTACAAACATGCACTTTAACTTTAATTAAAACAAAGAAAACTTTCTTTTTCTGAATAAACATGAACTCTTTTATATAAAACATAAATATACATGATAAAATACACGACTGGTTTGGGGATCCTGCCTATATACAATTGAAGCACTCTAGACATAACTTGAATACAAAATAAAAATAAACTAACAATTTCTATAGGTAGCTTCACCTCAAGGTGGACTGCTGACTTTGGGATTCTGACGTTGCTACGCTGACCATAAAATCCATGCTCTGCTATGCTGCTTCGTAACCTGTAATTGGATAGGGGAGGTGAGGGGTGAGAACTCTAGGGAGAGTCTCAGCGAGAGGCCGTCCGTATGGCGACATGGAACGCTTCAAAAAACCATGGCATGCAGATGTAATACATAATATATAATAAACTTAAAACATTTCTATAATAATAACTAATACATAAAAGCATTTGAAAGCATAACCAGTTGGGGAGTTATCTAGATAAACAATTCGAGCATTACGATTTCGTTTTATGATGCATTATCCTGGACGCATTACCCAGGTATCTAAGCCACGACAATTGGGGATACACTGCCGAGACCATAGATTCCTGATAGTTAGTCTTGGAGCACTACCCAAATACCTACGTCACACAGTTAGGGATACACTATCCAAGTCCATAGATTCCTGATAGTTAGCCCTAATCTACACGATACATGACACTGGGCATTACGAGCTGCCATATCCGGGCTTTACGGTCTCGCCCCTAATCTACATAAATCTTATTCAATTTTACGATCATACAAAGTATATTAGGGTGTAGGTTGTCACTGACTTACAGATCTATCCTAAATATACTTCCATGAAAACAATGCAAGTACATAACATGATCATCACAACATAATCCTTATCATAGCATGACATAATATCCTTAAGTGTTTTATTTTGGAAAAATAAAGGTAAATTAAGATCTCATGCTTAGGGAGGTTCTTAGGTAAGAGAGGTGCGTCACAATGGACATCTTAAGTACCAAGTCTTATCCTTAGTCAGAACCTTTCATTAACATAAGTCTTCTCCCCTAGAATTCTTTTCTTAACCATTATCTTTTATTAAGGGTTTAACTAAATAGTATGAGTATCTATATCATTTAATGTTAGTCATACACACACAACATGAATATATTTAATACAATAAATGTGGTCTCATGTAGTTCTAAAAATAATTTCATGATTTTCTAAAAATAACTTCGTAAATATTTATCTCATAAATAAAGATCTTCTAAATAAATAATCATGAGAGAATATCTAATTAAATAAAAGAATAACTAACTTCATAAATACGTAATTAAAATAATAAATTCCACCTCCTAGGATTTTATAAAACATGCATAAATAAAATAAAAATAAAATAAATAAATAACTTTTAAAAATAACTACATGGCCTAAAATAGACCGTGAAGAAAGTCACTTACCTGAAATGGCTGAACGCTAAGGAGCACTAAACTGAGAGCTCCTAACACCCTAAATGGAGGCACTACTTCCCCGCGAATGGAAGACGAGGGGAAGAAAAGAAATAATATAAATAGAGCGAAAAGTCTCACAAAAGTGTGACCTCTCAAGCTCTTTAAGTGGTGTACAACTCCCATGAGATTTCCATGGACCAAATCCACTAAAAACCCCAACTTGCCTTGGCCGCAAAAGTAAGCTATAGTAATACCAGACTTATCTAGGATGCCAATAAGATCGACATACAATTGGAAAAACACAACCTATTTCATCTTGAGTAGGAAGTGTGCATCCAAGGGAAAGTTGGCACGAGTACCCAAAAGGAAAGTATAAATGCGAGTACTAAACTAAACTTATAAAGTTTAACTACACATGCGAGATCAAAACCCAATGTCATTACAAATAGCCAAAAAGGTTGTACCAAATACAATAGAAATGACATATCTCTAATAAAAACAAAAAAGCTTAAGAAGGCACACCAACATGATGATTCGACAAACTTAAGAAAGTACTCGAGCCAAGTCATTCATCCAGAGTTAACTACTCAATTCTTTAATTGGCATTAGAGCCAATGTCACATGTTGAATTTTCAAGTAATTTCTTGGTAATAGGATCTGGCGAAAATGATTTGTGGCCTAATAAACCATTATAGCTTTTAGCTTAGTGATAATTTGTCATTTTATAACCGGCATTAGTGGAACAAATTTTTTTTGTGTGCACACAAGTTTAACATATCATTTTTAGACACACATAATAAAAATGAATTTACTTGATAAAACTTAAAAATACTTGGTGAAACACATTATAGAGACAATAGAATCTATTTTTATTGTGTATATTTAAATGATGTGTTAGACTTATGATCACACACAATTTTTCCTTACGGAACAACGTCGAGCGAATGTTGTATAAAAAAAGAAAATGATTGGAGTCATAAGATCTTGGAAAATTAAGCAAAGTTTAGATACCCCCAAACAATGGGGATGAGTAAACTTACCCAAAAGTAGAACAAGGCCCAAATACAAAGCACCGGAAAAAAAAACCAAAAAACGAAGAGCGAAACCATACTTTTCGGTGTTCACCTTCCTTCCCCTGCTTTTCTCTCAACTCTGCAAGTCCGCCCTGAAACTACACAAAACCGAAGACATGCACAGACCATTTCTTCGCTCCTCCCAAACCTTAACCCCCCTCGCTTCCGATCGCATCATCATCTCCTTCAATTCATACCTGCCCCATCACTTCTATTCCTCCAACAACGACAGTTCCAGTTCCCCAATCGGGTCCCCATCCAGAGTCCAGAAACTGATAGCTTCCCAATCGGACCCTCTTCTCGCGAAGGAAATCTTCGACTACTCCTCTCGCCAACCAAACTTCCGCCACTCCTACTCCACCTACCTCACCCTCGTCCTGAAACTGGGCCGCTCCCGCCACTTCTCCCTCCTCGACGATCTCCTCCGCCGCCTCCGATCCGATTCCCAACCCGTCACCCCCGCCCTCTTCTCCTACCTCATCAAAATCTACGGCGAAGCTGATTTGCCCGAAAAAGCCCTCAAGACCTTCTACACAATGCTGCAGTTCAAATGCAGGCCTTTTCCCAAACACCTTAACCGCATTCTTCAAATCCTCGTCTCCCACCGCAACTTCGTTCGCCCCGCCTTCGATCTCTTCAAGGACGCTCACAGGTACGGGGTGCTCCCCAACACCGAGTCCTACAACATTCTGATGCGGGCGTTCTGCTTGAACGGGGATATCAGCATTGCCTACTCCCTGTTCAACAAAATGCTTAAGAGAGACATTGTTCCGGATATCGAGTCTTACCGGATTCTGATGCAGGCGCTGTGCAGGAAGAGTCAAGTGAATGGTGCTGTTGATCTGTTGGAGGATATGTTGAACAAAGGGTTTGTTCCTGATTCTTTGACTTACACAACTCTGTTGAACAGTCTGTGCAGGAAGAAGAAGCTCAGGGAAGCTTACAAGCTTCTTTGCAGGATGAAGGTCAAAGGGTGCAACCCTGACATTGTTCATTACAACACAGTTATCATGGGGTTCTGCAGGGAAGGGCGCGCTCACGACGCTTGTAAAGTTATTGGTGACATGAGCGCCAATGGGTGCTTGCCTAATCTGGTGTCTTATCGTACTTTGGTGAGTGGTTTATGTGACAAGGGAATGCTCGATGAGGCGAAGCAATATATGGAGGAGATGTTATGGAAAGGCTTCTCTCCACATTTTGCTGTTATCCATGCCTTAGTGAAGGGCTTCTGCAATGTTGGTAGGGTTGAGGAAGCTTGTGGAGTTCTTGCCAAGTCGTTGGAGCATGGGGAAGCTCCTCATGTGGATACCTGGGCGATCGTAATGCCTTTCATATGTGAAGTGGACGAGGGTGTGAAAAGCAGAGATGTTTTGGAGGAAGTTCTCAAGATTGAAATTACAGGTCATACTAGGATAGTGGATGCTGGGGTTGGTTTGGAGAACTACTTGATTGGGAAGATACGGGCTAAGTCAAGAGCAACTTAAACATCTACATGACTTGCAACTTAAAACGCATGCTTTTTGTCCTTACGAGTTGAGCACGGGTTCAGAGACTTGTCCATGCTGTGGAGACAAATGTGACATGGATGCAGCCACGTATTAGACTTCTGTTCATTTGGTTGTTGACTTCATTGTGAAAATGCTAGAAGTCATTATGATGCAGAAGGTTTAGTCAGCTTGGTGGCCTTTAGCTTAACAGAGATGTTAGAACCTTGGAAAGCCATTTCAGAGTCATGATACAGAGAATTGTTAAGAGGGATGCTGGCACATCTCTGCAATATGGCAACAATTCCGAATTTAAATTAGCTATATGCGTATATGGGATTCTAGATTTCTGGGGTGAGGGCTTATGATCTGGAGATGTAACCCCATCAAAAATCAGATGCGTATTGGGTCTGTGAGTTTATTTTAAACCAGAAGCAATAGCTGCTATGGACTTGTGAAGCCATATGGTTTCTTAACATTCTTTTGTTAGTCTATTTTTGAAAATTAAATAAAAACAAGAGTTGGAAGCAGTAAAAAGCAAGTTGCATTTCCAAGGAGATGATCAAAACAAGGAGAAACGGGCATGGGATAAGTGTTGCATATTCATTATTGTTGCCATTATCTATAGTGTTTGAGCAGCTAACATATAGTTCTGTTCTGCTATTTGCGTGATATGCTGGTTTCGAAAGCAAAATAATACGAGTGTATCGATCAAATTTAGCCCTGATTACGCATGGAACATCTTGTGAGAAAAGGGTATTGTTCTTCATTACTTACAATCCTATTTTGAAGTTAACAATTTATTTGTAAACTATTTTTGAGACTTGGTTCAAGTTTCATGTCAATGGAGGCCCGATGTGTGATTAATTTTGTCCACATATTCTTACTGCCAAGGTTCATTAGCTAGCTCATTTTTTCATTGCAGAATTACCAAGTTGCAGACTGGTATAAATTTGGACAGTTAATACTCTTATGATTGGTACTAATTGCACTAGTCCAAGTGTGCACTTCTGAAACTGCAAGCATATCTGGAACGTTGCAAAGTATAATATTAACCCCTACAGATATCATAGTTAGCAACCTGGTGTGGAGGGAAAGGTACTGCGCTATACCAAAGTTTCTAATATTTGTATTGTCACAAGAAAAATCATGTTCCAAACACAAATTAAGAACTTCGTATTGCTGATTACAAATTGAAATACAACAAAGACAATAGAATGAATCTAGAATTGATGGAACTGAACTGCCACAGTGACAGTAGGCCACCTCTACTTTGAGCAGACATTTTCTAGTTTGGGGGTAGGTCCTTAAATGAATCTCAGCCATAAATACAAGAGCAGAGAGCTTTCCTCTTCTGATACAACCAAAATTGCAGCCATCTCTACGCGGATTCTGAAGCTCCAGTTAAGTGTCACTCTTCTCTATACCCTCCCTGACCACTAGTGTACGCCCAACAAGTTCCTGCAAGAAATACCATACACACCAGGCATCAGACAAAAACAAAGGCAAATAGAAGCAAAATATTGAGAAGTAGCAGAAGCAGATTTTTACTGTTCCGTTAAGGGACAATGCAGCATCACGTTCTCTCTCTGATAGGAAGGACAGAAATGCATAGACCCGGGTTCGCCCTTGTTTCTGATCTTGCAACACTCTAACACTAGCCACATTTCCAAATTTACTAAAGAGATGTTTCAAGTCTTCAGGTCTAATAGCCCTAGCAAGGTTCCCAACGTACAACTTATGAGGAGCTTCGTAGTATATAACTCTCTTTGGAGTGGTGTTCATTGTCTCAGGATTCCTCCTTTGGGGATTCATCTCAGCAGAGAATCTAACCCGCATCTCGCGCCCGCCAACATCCTTCAGGTGGGAAAAAGAAACAAGAAACAAAGTTTCAGATAAAAGAGGCATACAGTGATGAAAATGAAATAGGAGAGGGAAGGAGCCAGTTTCACACTAACCGATCCATCCAATGCAGCAATTGCATTCTTTGCTGAGGTAATAGATCCCATTGTCACATAAGCACACCCTCTACTTTCACCAGTCTCAGCATTCCGGCAAATCTGCAGCAGAGCAACTAATTAAGCATAAACACAAGGTCTTGTCCAGGCTTGAATTAGAATGATGAAAGCTTGATGACAATTGGACTATAGCCAGTTTCATGATGCAAACAATGAAGGGAACTAGCTATGAAACTCTGCAGCCACATATATATAGAGAACAAAAGAAAACTTTGAGCTTTATGGCAATATTTCCAGATATTATTAGACTAGTCAGGTTTTTTTTTTTTTTCTTTTTTGGAAATGATTAGACTAGTTAGTTTGAAAATGAAAAAGCTCGTCCTTAGATTATAAAAAAATAATAATTAAAAAGAGGTTCGTGCAGCACAACATAGATTATGGAATGTTGAATTGGTAAAATTGAACTAATAAGAGAAATTGAAGAGAGAGAGAGAGAGAGAGAGGAAGAAGCAATAAACCTCTGCCGATAGAATTGTTCCGTGAGGTTCGAACATTCGAAGTAGCTGGTCCGTGTCACAGCTCCTGGGAAGGTTGCAAACGTACACTTCCGTCGCTCTCGAAGGCTTCCACCGCCTTTCCTCGGAAGCCCCGTCGTTTTCTGCCTCCAAAGGTTCCAGCGCCGCTTCTTCATCCACCACCGCCGCCAAGGCCGTGCAAACCCTAGCTCTGGAGCCGAAGACACCACCACCCAACCATAACGAAGACGAAGCCGCCGCCGAATACGAAACGCACCGTTTCCCTAAAGCCACGAACCTGGGCCTGTGCTTCAATCGCGAGAAAGTAGCAGAAGAAGAAGAAGGGGAAGCAAAACAAAGAGAAAGACTTGTATTAGCTGCCATTTTCCTCCAAAGTTTTACAATTGAAGCTAACATAATGTTTTTGTTGAACTCGTGTATATTGAATCGGGTAGTCTCAGTCGGGTTAGACCCGACCCAATTAGCACGGGTCAAGGCTCCAACTTATCTCATTCCTAAACAAACTTTAAAAAATAAAAATATTACGAAACAATTATTATTCACTTACGGAATAATTTTTTTTACTTAGTCAAATTTTATTACATTAATATATATGATTAGATTTTTCTTATTCTTGTAAAAATTGTCCATGCAAAAAATTTGATTAGTTGATAAATTTTATATTGTCAATAAATAAAAATTAAAATCTTATTTTAAATCAATTAAAATTTAAATTTAAATAAATTTTTAGTCCCTGTAAAATTAAAAAGTTTGTGTTTGGTCTCTAAAAAAATTTTCCTTTAGATTTAGTCTTTATAAAAAAAATTTTGTTCATTTTTAATCCATGACGTCAGTTTAGATTTAATAACGTGACGATTAAGTTTGTCATTTGACATACCCCATAACATAATTCACATTTTTAAATAAAAAAAACCCCAAATCCAAATACCCAAGCCCGACCCATTTTCAAATAAATAAAAAAAATCTCCAGATCCCTCTTCCACTATCCATCCTCTTCTCTTTCCCAAATCTCCAACCACCCTCTTCTCTTCCTCTCATCCGTGGCTACTTCACCCTAGCAACACCATGGAATCCAAGTTGTCTATCCCCTCTTCATTTTTCCTCACTTTAAGTGCAGCACTTACAAAATCCTTAACACTAGTGCTATCTTCTTCATTTCTTTTTCCACCATTCTCAATTTTTTTTGTCATTTTATTCATAAATCACACTTGCCTTGTTTTTTATTTTAACATTAATATCAACATCGTACTATTCACAGTCAATGTATTATTACTTTACTGTCAAAATTTATAACTAAAACAAATTAAGTTTATAGCAACTTAATCATCAAATTAGCATGCTTTTTCAATAATAGCAGCTCTGATAATGGGAAGAAACAAACAAGCACAAAACCCCTAAAGTTGTCAATTTTCATCTCCTCCATAACTCTAAACAAAATATCTCCATGTATTTGAATTTAAACCAGTAAAAATCAAAGCAATCGTGCATTTTTTAATTTCTGGACATTAAAGTATATAGATTGGTCAACACCATGAAAATCGTTGCTACCACTGCTGAGTTCTTCACCGTCGCAGATCGCCCACTTGGAGGAGAAATCAGATCTAGTGAGTTGCTATGCCTAGACCTCTGCGTCATTGCCTCCGTCCTTCGTAGTTTGCGTTGAAGTGATCAAATCTGAGTTGTTGCTACTGTTGCAGTGCTGCTTGCCTGCCTCCACGATGCAGGAGCGACGTTGCAGCTGGGGCCAAAAAAAGACCACGCGTCGCTGCTGTCTACCTCTCACACCTTTGTCGTGACGAAGGGATGTGTTAGCCACCGATTCCACTAGGTCACCGCTGCCAGCATCCAACCGCCATCACGGATCAGTTTCTAGAGGTGGTTTCTGATGTAGGCTTGGTGGTTCTGAGTGGTGGGCTCGAGATTTGGGGAAGAGAAGAGGATAGGGATTTGAAGATTGGGGGATTTTTAATTTAAAAATGGGTCGAGTTTGGGTATTCAATTTACGCCCATCCTTGGGTTAAAAATGTGAATTATGCTGGCAAACTTAATGGATACGTCAGTGCTGTCTAACTCAAACTAAATGTTTTGGACTAAAAATGAATAATTTTTTTTATAAGAATTAAAAACTTATTTAAACCTAAAATTTAATATAATTTGTGTATAACATCCTTAATTTATAATGATATGTAATTATATAACACATTATTAATAGTATGATAACATTATTTCATTATTCCTTCTCTCCCTCTTCGCTCTGTTACATATTTTGTGTCGAATGAAATGATTGTTTAAGGTTCATAAATCAAATCATTTTGACATTTAGAATATCAAACCATTTTCTATTATCACATTTCCTTCTCTCTCTCCTCGATGTTATTCTTAGGACTGTCAAAATAAGTCTGACTCATTTACTTGATTAAATAGACGAATTTTATATGCAAAAAATATATCCGTAAAAATTTAAAAAAAAAATTGAGCTAGTCCATTTAAGCCCAGCCCATTAGGCCTGCGGGTTGGCCCATGAGCCCATGAAATTTTTTTAAATTTTTTGTATTTTTTAAATTTTTAAATTTTTTTAAAAAAATAAACAGGTTGATAGGCAGTCCATTTAAGCCCGTGAATAGACCATAAATAAACCAAACTCTAAAAATAGACATATTTTTAGCCCGACCCCGTTTCACCACCATAGTTACCCTGTCTTAATACTCTCTATTTGTTAGTTTTATGAAAAGGAATAATAATAATTAGAAAAAACGTCCTTCTCCTCCTTCTGCTTCTTCTTGCTGCCGTTGTGAGATCTGAGAGGAGTTTTGAAGTGAGAGAGAGAGAGAGAGAGAGAGAGAGAATGGGGGCAACTCCTCACGCGAACGGGAATGGATCAATCATGGATCAGGAAAACGGCACCGTATCATCACCTGCAGCCGGTGCAGGTGGGAGCGTCTCGTCGTCGGTGGATTTCGGGACGGCGGAGGCGGTGGAGTACGTGCGGTCGCTGACGGACGTAGGGGCGATGACGCGGCTGCTTCACGAGTGCATAGCACACCAGAGGGCCCTCGACGTGGAACTGGACGACCTGCTCTCCCAGCGCGGCGATCTCGACCGGCAGCTCCTCCAGCTGCAGCGCTCCTCCGAGGTCCTCGACATCGTCAAGTCCGATTCCGATTACATGCTCTCCAACGTCTCCTCCACCTGTGACCTAGCCGACGACGTCAGCCGCAAGGTCCGCGAGCTCGACCTGGCCCAGTCGCGCGTCCGCGCCACGCTCCTCCGCATCGACGCCATCGTCGAGAGGGCCAACTGCCTCGACGGCGTCCACCGCGCCCTCGACTCAGAGGACTACGAGTCCGCCGCCAGGTACGTCCAGACCTTCCTCCGGATCGATGCTCAGTACAAGGACTCCGCCTCCGATCAGAGGGACCGCTTGATGGCCGCGAAGAAGCAGCTCGAAGGGATCGTCAGGAAGAAGCTCTCCGCTGCCGTGGATCAGCGTGACCACCCTGCGATTCTGAGGTTCATTCGGTTGTATACTCCCCTAGGGTTGGAGGAGGAAGGGTTGCAGGTTTATGTTGGGTATTTGAAGAAGGTGATTGGGATGAGGTCGAGGCTGGAGTTTGAGCAGTTAGTGGAATTGATGGAGCAGAGAGGTGACAATGCCAGTCTGAATCAGAACCCGAATCCCGTTAATTTTGTTGGGTGTTTGACTAATTTGTTCAAGGACATTGTGTTGGCAATTGAAGAGAACAGCGAGATCTTGAGTGGTCTGTGCGGGGAGGATGGAATTGTGTACGCGATCTGCGAGCTCCAGGAGGAGTGTGACTCCAGGGGTTCTGTGATCTTGAAGAAGTATATGGAATATAGGAAGTTAGCTAAGCTGTCATCTGAGATCAATGCGCAGAACACCAATTTACTGGCTGTTGGGGGTGCTCCTGAGGGACCGGACCCGCGAGAGGTCGAATTGTACTTGGAAGAGATTCTCTCGCTTATGCAGTTGGGTGAGGATTACACCGAGTTCATGATTTCCAAGATCAAAGGGCTTACTTCTGTTGATCCTGAATTGGTCCCTCGTGCGACCAAGGCTTTCAGGAGCGGTAGTTTCAGTAAAGTGGCTCAGGATCTAACCGGGTTTTATGTGATTCTCGAGGGATTCTTCATGGTGGAAAATGTCAGGAAGGCTATAAGGATTGATGAACATGTGCCTGACAGCCTTACCACTTCTATGGTGGATGATGTGTTCTATGTCTTGCAGAGTTGCTTAAGAAGGGCAATATCCACTGCTAATATCAGTTCTGTAGTAGCGGTTTTGAGTGGTGCCAGTAGTTTGTTGAGCAACGAATATCAAGAAGCCTTACAACAGAAAACAAGAGAGCCAAACCTTGGTGCAAAGTTGTTCTTTGGCGGTGTTGGCGTGCAGAAGACCGGTACAGAAATTGCAACGGCGTTAAATAACATGGATGTTAGCAGTGAATATGTTCTAAAGCTTAAACATGAAATTGAAGAACAATGTGCTGAGGTAATTGCCATATATTTAGTACCTTATAGTTATATTCATTGAAGCAGTAAATATGGTTTGCATGTAATTAGACATATGTATGTCATGCTCTATGTTCCAGTAGAAGGGAATTTGTTCTGAGAGATTAGTCATAAAAGAACTTGATTTTTATTGATGAACAATCATGATGAAATTCGATAGGGCAGTGGTTCCTGGCTGGCATAATGATACTTAGGCATAAGCATGTGTATGGATTTTCTGTATAATTTAATTGGCAGGATGCCATATGGCTGGCATAATAATACTTAGGCATAAGCATCTCATAATGCTGTGCCCATATGATCAAAAGTAGAGGTTTAAGTGATATTTACAAATAAATCTAGATAAACATAGCAAGATTGAACACTTAACACTTTAATGATTTGCATTTTGGCAATTTCCAAATTACAGATCATAGATGTCATTATCCCCCGCATGGTGTGAAATATAGATGGTCAAATTTGAATCAGTTCCTGGCTAGCTGAGTAGTAATTGATTAGAGAAATGCTCTAGAGTATACTTCGTAAATGATATGTAAGAACTGGTATCAATTAAAATGGCTTGCTGAAAATTGCTGGTATTTTATTGATAATGGCCGAAATTCCAATGGGGAATTTCGGTGCAGAACTGAAACAACAATGGCCTAGGGCCGAAAATGCAAGAATAGAAAAATAAAAAATAATCCTGGGAATGTAGGATCCCTTGGTCCTCCTAATCCATTCAAAGTTTTGAATGGTTATTTCCTTCCCCTAAGGATCTCACTTATACTAACTAGTGGGAGAGAATCAAGGGCCAGGCAATATTCTTTCCTCATAATCCTCCCCTTCCTAATAAATCTCAACTACTTTATTCCCTCTAACAAATCAGATTCAAATCAATTAAAATTACTCCTTAACCGGCTTTTCCTTCTAGAATAATGAAGAGGAAAAGGAATGATTTCCTTTCCCTTTTTTGTAGCCACTTCGGTTACAGGGTGGGGTGTAACATGATATTTTAGTTAACCCATAATTTACCTGTTTGATGGCCATATTCTTTTAAGAGTCTTTTTTCACATTTTTTGTGAGGTGACGACCCCATAGAGAACTCTGATTTATCTAATTATAAAATTATCCTAGGCTCCTTCTATTGTTCTGTATGTCCTTCTATAGTGAAGAACTGCGTTACTTTGGTACTGATAGAGACTGATGTAATCTCGAAGTCTTGATGAGAATGACCCTTTTTATTGTAAATTGGGTGTATCTTCATTGCTGCAACTTTGGTATTTAAATGTGGTACATCTGTTTTTAGCTTCCACAACTGCTCCCCCTCCCTCTTCAAATGAAGTGAGTTTGTAGGTGGAACAGAGTTACATATTATTTACTTTTATTTTTATTTTTGTTCAAATTACTTTTTGATATATACCTTTATCTGGTATGTTATGGATTCATCATCTGATTCATCTTTAATTGAGACTTGATGTGGCAATTTGCTTTGTCCATACAGCATATCTCATTTTAGAATTGTAGCATTAATTAGCTGAATTACTTTATATAGGTTTTTCCTGCGCCAGCTGATCGAGATAAGGTAAAATCCTGTTTGTCTGAGTTGGCCGATAGCAGCAATGCTTTCAAGCAAGCTTTGAATGCTGGTATAGAACAGCTTGTGGCTACCATTACACCACGGATACGACCAGTATTAGACAGTGTAGGAACAATCAGCTATGAGCTTTCTGAGGCTGAATATGCAGATAATGAGGTGAATGACCCTTGGGTTCAGAGACTTCTCCATGCTGTGGAGACAAATGTGGCATGGATGCAGCCATTGATGACGGCTAACAATTATGACACATTTGTTCATTTGGTCATTGACTTCATTGTGAAAAGGCTTGAAGTCATTATGATGCAGAAAAGATTTAGTCAGCTTGGTGGCCTTCAGCTTGACAGAGATGCTAGAGCTTTGGTAAGCCATTTCAGCGTCATGACGCAAAGAACCGTTAGAGACAAGTTTGCACGTCTTACTCAAATGGCAACAATTCTAAATTTAGAGAAGGTGTCTGAGATTCTAGATTTCTGGGGTGAGAACTCCGGACCTATGACCTGGAGGTTAACTCCAGCTGAGGTTAGGCGTGTATTGGGTCTTCGAGTTGATTTCAAGCCAGAAGCAATAGCTGCTTTAAAGTTGTAATGCCAGTCTATATGGTCTTTGCACATTCTTTTGTTTCTTTCCCCACTTGATAAGTATTACAGGTTCATTCTTATAGTCATTTTTTTGGCGTTTGAACAGCTAACATACAGCTTGCTTGAATGTATACAAGTGTAAACAGTTTCTCTCTCCCAAACTTGTCCTTGGGCATTGAGCATCTTGAGTTTGTTTTACTATATTGCCTCTCTTAATAAAACATATTACAAAAATGCTCCTGTTTTAAAATATATTACAGGAATACACCTATTTTAACCAGCATGACACTCATAGTCACGTGGCGAAGTCACATCATATTCGTCAATTCGCTAGGCGAATCAGGGCCAAATTCGCCAATGGGTTACGCAAATCACAGTGAAAATCGCCAACCTGGAAGCCACATCACCACCATATTTGCCAACCAGTTGGCGAATTTGCCCTCGGGAAATTTTCGCAATTTTACATTTAAACTCCCTTTTACCTTTTATTTGCAAATAAAGTCTATCATTCATTCCCACCTGTTATTTGGGCCAAGGATACCATGGCACCCCTCATCTTTAGAACCATTGCATGGTATCCCAAAAATTGAGTTAAAACAGGTACCCCAAAAATTGAGTTAAAACAAGAGTCAAAATTACTTGTCATGCCACTGTATAAGTCAGACACAAGTTTTTAAAAATTGCAAAAAACAATTTGCACTCTTGATTTTGCAAGCCAATCCATTATCATTTCTCTCAATTAAACTATCACACTCATATCCAATCTCCTCACCATCATGTCAGTACATCTGCCTTATGTTTTGTTTACTTACGACTCTAATTAGTTTTTCCTTTATCTCAATTGATTAGTTAATTAATTAACAATAACAATAAAGCAATATTGCATCTACAAGTCTCAAACCCATAAATCTCTCTTGAAATCTTGCTTTACTATTTTTCTTGGGTCTTTGGGTGAGGCTTTGTGACATTCATGTTGTTTTTCAGTTCAAATTGGGATTTTGTGGCTAGATTTGAGTAGATGGTGATTTGGGATTTTCCAAGTTTGGTTTTTGGTGATAAATTGAGAATCGTTGGGGATGATTTTCACTGGGAATTAGAGAGAGAGATGTTTTTCCAAAAATTCTATCAGGAGCCAATGAGGCAACCAAACAAAAATAGGAAACAAAATCAAACCACCATTCATAAAATCTAATACTCCTATAATTAAGCCCCAAAATCGGCACCCTCTAGATTAGAATCAATAGAAAATGCTAAATTTATAATAGTCATCCAAATCAATCAAATTACTCAGCAATTGACAAAGAGAAGGACTCCATTGGAATCCGAGGCAAGGAAGGGCATGTGGCTATGGTTGTGGCGGTGATGGGGCTTCTGTGGTGGTGGCAGGAATGCTCCATGGCCTCTTTAGCCTTGGCACCAAGAAAGGACTTTCATCACTTGTGGGAAGTTGAATCTTCCTTGAGAGTCCATGTTTTTCACAAGTACACACTCAAATCACCGTGATAATTACCCTTTGCTTGGATAAAGAAAGAAAATAGAAGGAAAGAAAATGGGAAGAAGAGAAAATTGCCATACAAATGAGTAATTTTCACTCCTATTGCTTGGTTCAAGAGAAAATGGAAAGAAAGAAAATGAAAAGGATTAGGGATCCACCATTTTCACTCCTATAGTGGCACATTTTAACAATCACAAGGATAATTATTAGATTAGAACCTTTTGTTCTTGATAGGGCTAGATGTTAAGTCATTACATGTAGTTTATGGTTGTCATGTAGGTGATACATTTACGTTTCAAACAAAAACAAGATTTGTACATTTATATAAAATTGCATATAATAAAAATACATAAGTTAAAAGTACGTTACATAAAATTAAAATAACTGAATTAAAGATAACAAATCCATTAGTAAAAAAACCAAATTAAATTAAAGTTAACAAAGTCACTAACGCTGAGTATTAGAGCGTGGTGATCTAGGATGAGAGTCAGCTGACGTTTCAGCCTATGATGGATAAGTATATGAGGGTGGGTAAGGATACACTGATGGTGGGTAAAAATGTGGTGGTAGTGATGGGTAAGGGTATGATGGTGGTGGGTAAGGGTATGGAGGATATGAATATCCATAATGATATGGTGGTGGATAATAATTTGGTGGTGGAGGATACAAAGCAATTGATGGGTGAGATAGTGGGTTAGCAACATCAATATTAGCTGTGGCAATGGTCACATGTTGAGTACTTTGGTGTCTTGAAGACTTAGATGTTTCAGTATTACGAACTCGTCTTCATCCATCTGTTAATCCAATTCTTCTTCTACGACGTGTCCTTGAGCCCTGGTTACCGTCATCAGATGGCAGTGCAATGTTAGTCATAGAATGAAGAGCTAATTGAAGTTATTCCCTTGAAATTCGATCATGCTCCTGTAATGTAGATAGGATAGCCTCAACTAATGATCGAAGCCTGTCCATGTTAAATGCAGAGTGAGGATTAATAGACTAAAGATGTTGTTCTGCAATGTCAGCCTAACAAGTTGAAATACCAATAATTATCATCAATAATACAAATTGCACATTTATAAAAAAAAAATTATTGACATAGAACTTACCACAACTCTTGAGTGGCCGAAGTGTGACCGATCCAACGTCGAATTATTTTTTTATACCATTGCATGTATTCTGAACACACAGTAAGAGACATAGGCAATGGTCTCTGGCTAATAATTCGCGCATGACGATCATCCCAGTAGACAATATATTGCCTATACACATCCGACCAATATTGGTCTGTCTTTCTAGCTAGGGTGATGTTATGCAAATGATTCGGCTGATCTGACCTCCTTGGTATAGGTTGATCCATACCAAACTGACGCATAACTCTATCAGGTTGGTGCCACTCAACGATGAAAAAGCATATCAAAGGGACCACTGTTCACATTATGTCTTCCCATGCCATGCAAAATTCAGGAAGTTTTGCCAATATTTCTTCATTGTATGGCTGCCATACAATTTAAGAAAAAGTGAACAAAGTTAGTAAAAACATGTAAATCGAAAGTGGAATAATAAAAATACAAATATTTATATAATTACCTCATTTTTTTTCAAGTTATCGAAAAAATTACGATAATACTGAAAAAAGTGCAATAGAGAATCTGATAAAATTTTATGGTTATGCCACCTAATTCAAATTTTAATGTAAAACACAATAGTAAATCATAAAATGCATATTGAATGTGTAATTCAAAAAGAATACACAAACAAATAAATAATACTTAAATCCCAATGGACGAAAATGTCACAATCAGGTAGATAGTGATTCCAAGTTGCTTTGTCAGCTGGGTCAACAAGTGAAGGGGCAAGATGAGAAAATCTATGCCAAACCGAATACTAGAGAATAATGCAAGGGCCTCCAATGTCACGGTGATCATAATCAATAGCCTTGCAAAGCTTCCTATACATAAAAGCTAAGGTTGCAAATCCCCAACTATATGTTTCAGCATTGGCGAAGTCATCTAAAAGTGGGAGGAACATAGAATGCACACATGACCCTGAATGGTCTAGAAACAATATGCCTCCAATAAAATGAAGCAAGTATGCTCATGCATACTGCTAGACCAAAACATCATCAGCAATGTCATCTGGCTTATTATTAAGTAACTCAACTAGCCATGACAACCGAATACGTGCTCTAGAACGCCACTCTGCACTGGTGAACGCGCACCTAGTAATTATTCACATCAATCGACCAAGTGATCATCATGAGTTCATCCAATCACAGCATGACAATCAATAGGAAGCCCGAAAATAATACTAATGTCCTCCAACGTCATGGTGTACTCCCCAGTAGGCATATGAAATGTATGTGTTTCAGGACGCCATCTCTCTACCAATGCTGTGATCAAATGGTGATCAACAGTGTAATACCCCATATGAACAACCCTTACAAAGTCAACCTGCTTTAAGTATGGAATGATACATTCTGGAGGGTTTTGATGTTTTTCTAAGTGTTTCCCAGCGTGTACACGCCTAACACGTAATATCCGATCACGAGCCCCATTTTAAATATGTTGTGACACATGATAGTTTTGTAACTCAAAAACAGAAGAGTCCTTTGGACTAGGGTTTACATAGTGAGCTATCTTATACGTTGTAATAATAAGCATTTAAATTTAGTATTAATCACTAAAATAATCAAACAAAACAAAACAACAGATATTAATAAATTTAGTGTTGATCACTAATATAATCATAAAAAAAAACAAAAGATATTAACAACAATACATCAAATGTGTTCAAAATAAAATAACATAAATATTAATAGGTCCTCAAACAAAACAATACACAAACAAATTAAAAGGTCGTCACCCAAAACAATACATAAACACAAATAAAGGTCTTCTAATAAATGTTCAACCATAACAACAAAACATGTTAGACTAGTTTAACCTATGGTCCGCCACCATCATTCACTAAAGCTTTGCAATGACGATTATTATGGTCAGTCTATCTGTACCATGAACAATGTTGCATTGGGCTTTTCTCAACCCAATCCATCTCATTTCTAGTTGCGGTTAACTTAGGTCGTCCTTTATCTCTGCGCAATCTAGGGTCAGGCACTAATGTCCAATCAGGAGCTAGTGGCCACCACGGTTCATCCTTGACGGGCTCCCACGAAGCCTCATAAGCTTGATAAACGCTTTCATTTTTATACACATTATGCACATAATGATAAGGGTCAATCACCTTGGAAGAATATGATGTCAATGCATAAGAGCAAAGAAAGTGCAATGGTTGAAACATACCACAGTCACATCAACTTTCTTGAAGGCTTAAAGTAAATTTTTTACCACGTTCTTGTGTTTGAGGGTTGAATGCCCCTTCAACAAGAAATTTAGTTGTCTTCCTATCAAATAAGGTCGTATGGTGGGAGCTTCCGTTTTCAATGTTAGGCAACCAATGTTCATAGAGAGCATCAATATACTGTTGATTATCCACGTAAATTTTCTTTTTGGCCTTATTTTTTCTCTTCACAAAGTATTCTACCAATTTAAAATAAATCATCTGAACTAGTGCAGTTATTGGTAGACGTCTGACCCCTTTAAAACTCCATTTATACACTCTGACAGGTTGGTTGTCATATGACCAAATCTTTGACCACCATCATCATATGCTAAACTCCACTTTTCTTTAGGAATTTTTTTTTAATCCTATTAGATATTTCTTCTGTTTTAATGAATTTATCCAACCTCTCATCAAATTTCGGTCGACAAGGTTCACATCCTACAAAATTATTACAACGATTTTTAGTATTGATCTAACTAAAATCAACAATTATATGGATACTTTAAATGAAAGAAACAAATTTATTACCTATGCTTTTCAAAGAGTTCTTTAATAACACATTGTGAAACTTGCTGTTAAAATTACTACCAATATGACATAGACAGTACACATGATACGCATGGGGTGGTTACCATCCAAGTTTAACATTATCCACTGCTGCTATGATACTCTTATGTCGATCAAATATCAAACATATTCCTTATTCTCGTGTGACATGTTCACGAATGCAAGATAAGAACCAACTCTAAGCTGCCTTTGTTTCCCCGTCAACAATAGCAAATGCAAGAGGTAATGGTCTTCGATTTCCATCTTGTGCAGTTGCAATCAACAATTTTTGTTTATATTTGCCATATAAATAAGTCCCATCAATCTGAATAAATGGTTTGCAAAATCGAAATCCGAGTACACATAGTTTGAAAGTCCAAAACAAGCAAACAAACATTTGCTTTGATTGATCAATTCGATTATACACCACATAGTCATCAGTTTCCAACAACACCACAGTGTCTGACATAAAATGTTTCATGGTTTCTAACCATCTAGGCAACCTTTCATAAGATTCCTTCCAATCACCAAAAATCTCAATAGATGTTCTTTGCTTCGCCAACCAAGCTTTTCGATATGACAAATTATATCCAAATATACCTTTAATCCTCTCAAGTAACAAGCATATCTCAACATCAGGCTGTGTTCTAACCATGCCCTGTATATACCTTTGGACCAAAACAGATCACAACTTCTTATGATCTTGTGTTATAGAGATGTTTACATAAGTGTGTGGTCCATTATATTGAGAAAATTTCTATTTATTACACCTCTTATTGTTAATAGCCCTAACTCTCCAATTGCAAGAAGCCCGAAATTGAAAACCCTTAGTAATTATCTTGTGTATCAGACAATTGAACCTTATAATCTCGATGCCTTCTGATTGAATAATGATCTAAATTGACTTTACAACATCTTTTGTTGGAAATTGAAATCCAACAAACAGTTCTTCTTATGAACTCTAAGAGTCATACTCAACAAATCCAGTGGTCTCACCATTAACAAATGCATCCCAATTAATTTCTGAAAATTGAGGACAATGAAGCTTAAATGCATTTTCAGGAATAACATGAGCTGGATGGACATTGTTAGCGAAAACAACAATTGNTAATCAAACAAAACAAAACAACAGATATTAATAAATTTAGTGTTGATCACTAATATAATCATAAAAAAAAACAAAAGATATTAACAACAATACATCAAATGTGTTCAAAATAAAATAACATAAATATTAATAGGTCCTCAAACAAAACAATACACAAACAAATTAAAAGGTCGTCACCCAAAACAATACATAAACACAAATAAAGGTCTTCTAATAAATGTTCAACCATAACAACAAAACATGTTAGACTAGTTTAACCTATGGTCCGCCACCATCATTCACTAAAGCTTTGCAATGACGATTATTATGGTCAGTCTATCTGTACCATGAACAATGTTGCATTGGGCTTTTCTCAACCCAATCCATCTCATTTCTAGTTGCGGTTAACTTAGGTCGTCCTTTATCTCTGCGCAATCTAGGGTCAGGCACTAATGTCCAATCAGGAGCTAGTGGCCACCACGGTTCATCCTTGACGGGCTCCCACGAAGCCTCATAAGCTTGATAAACGCTTTCATTTTTATACACATTATGCACATAATGATAAGGGTCAATCACCTTGGAAGAATATGATGTCAATGCATAAGAGCAAAGAAAGTGCAATGGTTGAAACATACCACAGTCACATCAACTTTCTTGAAGGCTTAAAGTAAATTTTTTACCACGTTCTTGTGTTTGAGGGTTGAATGCCCCTTCAACAAGAAATTTAGTTGTCTTCCTATCAAATAAGGTCGTATGGTGGGAGCTTCCGTTTTCAATGTTAGGCAACCAATGTTCATAGAGAGCATCAATATACTGTTGATTATCCACGTAAATTTTCTTTTTGGCCTTATTTTTTCTCTTCACAAAGTATTCTACCAATTTAAAATAAATCATCTGAACTAGTGCAGTTATTGGTAGACGTCTGACCCCTTTAAAACTCCATTTATACACTCTGACAGGTTGGTTGTCATATGACCAAATCTTTGACCACCATCATCATATGCTAAACTCCACTTTTCTTTAGGAATTTTTTTTTAATCCTATTAGATATTTCTTCTGTTTTAATGAATTTATCCAACCTCTCATCAAATTTCGGTCGACAAGGTTCACATCCTACAAAATTATTACAACGATTTTTAGTATTGATCTAACTAAAATCAACAATTATATGNAAAGATTACATTTAAAGAAATTTATGTCATTCACACATACTAGTTAAATTATAAATTTAGAAAAAAAAATAACATTATAATAAATTAAAACTTACAAGTCTGCCACACAAATTGAATAAACTACTCCTAGCCTTTGACAACCCAAGAGTGAAGAGAGAATTTGGATTCTAGAGGGACGATGGATTTGTATAGAGAAGCGAATTTTAGAAAATGAGAAAGGGTGAAGTGGTTTGGGGTGGTGGGGTTAGTTTATTGGGCCCGGGTGCTAATTTGCCAAACTGGTTGACCAATATGGTGGTGATGTGACTTCCAGGTTGGCGATTTTCACTGTGATTCACCTAGCGGATTGATGAATATGATGTGGCTTCGCCACGTGGTCCCGTATGTCATGCTGGCCAAAACAGGTATATTCCTGTAATATGTTTTGAAACATGGGCATTTTCATAATATGTTTTATTAAAAGGAGTAATATAATGAAAAACTCGAGCATCTTATATGAAACCAGCATTATTCTTCAATCTTCATCGCTTACTGTCCAATTTTAAAATAAACATCGTTCATGTAAATCATTTTTGACACTCAGGTCAAGCTTCTATTCTATTAGGTTTGATGAAGTCTCTTCATAATAGCCTTTACTTCTAAATTTCATAATATCATTTGCGTAACACTTCACGTACTTCTGCAAGCATAACAGGAATGATGCAAAAGCATATCTCCGAACTCATAATATGAGGTATCAATACCTTAACCTAAATTGTTACTTATTCAATACATTGCAGGTTATTCTTATTTTAATTTTTTTAAAACTTCAATTTTTTTAATTTATTAACCAACCATTTGATGACACGTGAGTAATGTATCAATCTTATATAGATGGATACCAAAGGAAAAACCTTTAAATAATAAACATTTGCTATTACTAATGTTATGGTGACTATAGGGTTTATAGCATTATTATTGACTGTTTCCACAAAATCCCAATACATGCTTAAATTGCAAATTACGCAGGAGGTTGGTATCACAGAAAGCGGAAGTAAACACTAAAAACAGCATATGGTCGTAGTAGGACTACCATTAGGACAACATTGCGTTGCGACAGCTGCTACAGTACAGACAATATGTACGATTTTTTTAATGCTTAAAAAGAGAGATCTATTCTATTAAATTCAGCTAAAACATACAGCTTGTAAGAGATCTATACGGAATAAGGGAGGTTTTTTTTTTCTATACTGTCATGTTAGTAAAACATATTATTAAAATGTCACTGTTTTAAAATATATTACAAGAATGTACTTGTTTCGAACAGCATGACTAGCAAGTCTGTGTGATAAGGCCACATATGACTCACCAACTCGTTAGGCGAATATGGTGTGACTTCGCCAACTCGTTAGGCGAATATAAGTTGAATTTACCAATCTGTTAAGCGAATATGGGTTGAATTCACCATTCGGTTTGGCGAATTTGGGTTGAATTCGCCAACCAGTTTAGCGAATTTGCTTCCAGACCCCTTAAACCAACCATACCATCCCAAACCACTTCATCCATTCTCATTTTCTTATCCAATTTGTGCAACAGAATTATAAGTTTTAATTTATTATAATGTTATTATATTTCTTTAAATTTATAATTTAACTAGTATGTATGAATTATATAAGTTTCTTTAAATGTAATATTTAAATTGATTATATAAATGTTATCTATATTAGTTTGCTAAGCAATTTATGATAAATTGATGCATAAATTAGTATACTATTCAATTTGCGACTAATTAATTAACATGCAAGTGGTTTGGGGTGGTGTGATTGGTTTAAGGGGTCCGAGAGCAAATTCGTCACACTGGTTAGCGAATTCAACCCATATTCACTTAACGAGTTAGCGAATTCAACTCATATCTGCCTAATGAGTTGGCAAATTCATACCATATTCGCCTAACGAGTTGGCGAATTTACATCATATTTATCTAACGAATTGCGAGTCCTACGTGACTTTGCTAGGTGGACTCGCTTGCCATATTGTTTAAAACAGGTACATTCTTATAATATGTTTTGAAACAGTGACATTTTGGTAATATGTTTTATTAACAGGGGCGGACAGTATGGTAAAAAACTAGAAATAAGCTTGCGAAACATACATTATTCTTTCTAGATAAGCAATTGGTGTCCCAAAAAAAATAAATTCAGTTATGCAGAATACTGCGAAGGTACATCAGCAACACAAGTCACAAGTACATCAGCAAAAACAGGGTCCATAATCATAATCATAATCATAGACGCAATAAATCTGCTTTCGTCATTGTTGACGCTAGTTCCACAAACAATGATTAATATAAGGGGAAAAAAATTCCAATGTAAAGAACCAATCCTGCTTATATTAGAAAGGGCAATACACTCTGTGAGCAACATTTTTTATCTCTAGGAAGTATATGAATAAGAATATGCATCTAAAACTGATAGTCACAAGCAGATAGGTGTTAGATTTAAATAGATTAGACATGAGCAGTGCCCTCAGTGAATTTTGGGTCCTCACATCTATAGCTGCCATCAGGTCCGATTCCGAAACCTTTTGGATCAGCAAAGACATTCTCCAGAAGCTGGCTTCGAACTGGATGAGGGCTCTCATCTGCAAACTCAACAGCATCATCGAGGACCTCATCAATCTTCTTCTCTATGGTCTTCAGTTCCTGTTCACCGGCTAGTTTGTTCTCAATCATGTATTTCTTCAATGCAGAGATTGGATCCCTACCAGCATAGTGTGCCTTCTCAGCTGCCACAGCAGAAAGATATGATGATGAATATTTACTACAAACACAGCAGACACAAACAGAAGACTTCAAGAAAACCATAGCAAGAGGTGACTAATTTGATTCGCTGGTTTAATGAAATAACACAGTTAAAGTTTAACAGAAAATGCAAATTTATAGACTTAGTACCACATTTAAAAGGTTAATTTGAATTCAACTAATTTCACATTAGTACCACAAATACCCAGACAAAACATCTACAATGAAAGCATTAGAATAATCAGAATAAGCATTCAAAACCTAGTTTATGAAAAATGTTGATAAATGTTAACCAGTAATGTTAATCAAACCATTGGCTTTATCCTATATTCACATAGTTCAACAGGAAATGTTACTTTAAGAAAAAAGAAATTAGTAAAGAGAATCATTAAGTATGGATCTGGGATCAAAATATCTTATAGTGAACCCTCAACTTTTTTATTTAAATCCATCCAAATTTGAAGATAAGAGCTGAAGATTAAGAAATTTGTTATTTAAGGTTAGAGATATCTGATCCCGTTGGCATGATTCTTCTAATGACGTTGTGCGCACTTCCAGTTACTGAGAGTGACATCTTTCCACCATTAACAAGTTTAGAGTGCTTGACTTTAAGTTCAACACTTTCAAGATGTAAGTTCTATATACCAAAAAGGTCGATTTTGTAAAAGAATTTAATGCCTTTTTTTTGTTGTATCGATGACAAAGAACCACCTTAGTAGGCATTGATCGTATAGAATGCTAACAGGCGATCCTGCAATTGTCTTACTCTCAACTTAAAAATATTGTCATATCTAACAACAACCAAGCCTTGTCTTACTTCGTGAAGTCGGTTACATGAATCAGACGACGTCGTAGTATCCTCCTATCTTAAAC
This sequence comes from Nissolia schottii, assembly GCA_003254905.1. Classification (NCBI taxonomy): domain Eukaryota; kingdom Viridiplantae; phylum Streptophyta; class Magnoliopsida; order Fabales; family Fabaceae; genus Nissolia; species Nissolia schottii. The sequence continues at coordinate 99,892 of QANU01030108.1, forward strand.
TATGTCAAAAATATTGTCTTAACCAACATGTAGAGAAAAGTGATTCCAATGTTAATTAAATTCCTAAGAGGTTAGGAAATAATTGCACAAAAAACTATATGACAAAATAAATGCATAACTATTATGCACAATGCAACTGTGAGATACCATCAGAAATGAAAAGGAACAGCAACTTATTACTTCAAAATTAACAACAAAGTTGAGGTATATTCTAAGAAAATGAAGCATAATCTAATTGCTTACCAGGGTCACGAAGCTCATCAGGATCGGCCAATGAGTGTCCTCTAAATCTATAGGTCTCACATTCTACTAAAGTTGGTCCATCTCCTCTTCTGGCTCTTTCAATTGCCTCCTTTGCGACTTCCCTGACCTTCAAAACATCCATTCCATCCACATGAACCCCTGGCATTCCGAATGCTGGTCCTTTCTTCCATATCTGAGGATCTGAAGTTGCCCTGAGATGCGACATCCCAATAGCCCACAAATTGTTTTCGACCACAAAAACAATTGGCAATGTCCACAAAGCTGCCATGTTAAGGCATTCATAGAACTGCCCGTTATTACATGTTCCATCTCCGAAAAATGCCAATGTCACATGATCAGCATCTGCCTCTTTCAGCACCTCCCTTCTATACTTACTGGAAAACGCAGCCCCAGTGGCCACAGGAATACCTTCACCAATGAAAGCAAAACCTCCAATCAAATTATGCTCCTTTGAGAACATATGCATTGAGCCACCTTGGCCTCGGCAGCACCCTGTGGCCTTCCCAAAGAGCTCACTCATCACAGCACGTGCCTGGACACCCTTACTCAGTGCATGGACATGGTCCCGGTAGGTGCTCACTACGGTGTCTTCCTGCTTCAGAAGCTTGATGAATCCAGTTGACACAGCTTCCTGGCCATTGTACAAGTGAACAAAACCGAACATCTTGCCTCTATAATACATCTGGGCACACATGTCTTCAAAGGCCCTGCCTAATATCATGTCTTCATAGAGCTCCAAGCCTTCCTCTTTCGTAATGAGCTGCACACACAAATCCAAATCAAAAAGCCAAAAGCGAAAATCTCAGACACTCATTCCCAAATTGGACCTCCAAACTTAGAACAGTACACACTATTTCTAGAATCTGAAAAGAAGGGTTCTTCTCTCGTTAAAGCTCGGGCAAAACCCACAAAATCTGTATCATCATATTATGAAGAGAATAAACAAAACAGAGAGAAGAAAAACCAAAAATCCAAAATGAGAAACGAAAAATGACCATGAAGCTTATAAACTAATTGGGTTAAATTAAGAGAAAAAGTTGATTTTTTTTTTGTTGTGTATTTTCTTTCTTTACAGAAACCCATTTACAGAGAATTCATGCCATGCTGGAAAGAGATTATTCAAATGAAAATGAGGCAAAAGGGGAAGAGGCTTACCAGATTGGCGCTTGATTTGATTTTCTTGTCGTTGGCAACATCGGAGACAGCGACAACAGCGGATCGACGGGAGTGAGAAGGAAGAGAAACCATAGAGGGAGGAATGGGATTGAAGCGAATATTGTGTGGGGATCCAAGGAAAGAGAGGGAAGCTCTAAAGGGATGGAAAGAAAAGGGCTTGTCATTGGATCTGAGAGGGAGAGGTTGAGCAAACTTGAGAGCTGAGAAAGACATTGTATTAACGTGTGATGGGGAAATGAATGAAGAAAGGGAAAAAAAGGGGGGGGGGTTTAATGTTAACTGACGAAGATGATGCAATTCATTCAGAAATGAAAAGGGGCGGAGGAAACTAGGGAATGAGGCGTGGAAATCATCGATTACATTTCACTCTGCTCCTATCTTACTGTTTGTTATATATGATCTGCGTGCCAATGTCTTATGATTTGATACAAGAAACAAAGCGAGAGGAGACAGACAGGGACGCCACCTAAACCCAGCCAACTTTTCCTACAATCACTGTTCTTATTGAAATACCTCAAAAAGTAACCCTCATTTCTTGGTTATTGGTTATATATCTGGTCTTCACTCAAAAAAAAAAAAAAAAAATTAATATGACTCACCGTCTCCGTTATAAATTGCATTTTAAACTGTTGGATACACTGTAAATATGATCTAATGGATATCAAGTAAGTAGTGTTGTTAGGGTGAAAAAGCTAAGAGTAGAACATTTATGCGTAAACAAGTTATTAAGTTAAAGGAATTTTTATATTTTAAAAATAAAAAATTATAAATTTTTTACAATTACCATTAAAGACATGGATTTATTTCTCTCTCTCCTTTCTCCCTCTTTTTGGTTCACTCTCACTTCTTCCTCTCTGACTTCTATTGCTAGGATTGGAAATACTTAACCACTCTCCTCCTCTTTAGTTGTTCTTCTTCTTCCTAATCACAACAATTTCTTCATTTTTCTTCTTAATTTGCCTTATTAGTTGCATTGGTTCCATGCTCTTTTTTGGATCTATTGTTACTTTCCTCATCTTTTCTCCACACTTCTTATCTCACTTTCCCCATTTTTTTCCCTTTCAGATATGTTTTAACTTCCTTTTATTTTTATTCAGATTTGATTCTCTTGAGGTGGTTGTTGTTGCAGAGGTTGTTTGCTTCCCGAAAGATCTAGGATCGGGTGCGGTGGAGGATGAGGGCAATCTAGGATCTAGAACACAATTGCAATACAGGGGGTGACAGTGGGGTGGTAGGGAGCATAGCCCAATGATGGAGGTGGAGCATGACCCAAAGATCAGTTAATGGATGGTGATAATTGCAAGTTTGTGAACCGTAACTTTTGGCCATGTTAATGAAGCTAGCAGGTGATGGTGGTAGTGAAGGTATTTGAAAATAAAAGTTGTGTTTGGTGGTGTTTTAGATAGAAAGTGGGTTAGTGGTTTGAATTGAAAATTTGAGTTTCAATAAAGGATAATATAGTCTATTTAATAATTAATAAATAAAAACCTATTATCTCAAGTTACTCAAGGTGCACATCCAATGTGCATCTTTTTAAGATGTACACTGGATAATTCTGGCTGATCTCAAACATATCAAATTACTTCTTCCATAACTTATTATATTAATTTTGTTTTATGATAGTACCTCTTTTTTATTATTACATTCCTTACATTTTATTCGGTGTCTATTTAATCCTTCATATAAAATAATTGTCCATCCAATTTCCAAAATTTTTTATCGATATCATCGTTGGTCATTCCATCTATTTGCCCAGTAACAGAAGATGAAGTGGCCATAACTAATCTGTTTGTCCACCCCCTCCTCCTTCAAGTTCTTCATTCTTATTCTATCCTAGTTAGAGACACATCATCTCCCGCACACATAAAATGACATCATCCACCATTAAGAGAAAACAACATCGTTTTGCTACCACTCCATCGTCATGTTCACCCAGCCTTCCCACAAAACTCCATTACGTCCGTCATAATTGTTAAATTGTCAAGTTAACTCTTAAATTCTTATGAGTTACTCTTACAAGTTTACGATTTTGTTATATAAAAATGAGTTAACACTAATATAAACTCTTCTTTTGTGTGTAAACTAGTATGCGTTTAAGTAAACTCTAACAAAGTCGATAGTGAGTTTATGAGTTTATGATTTTAAATTTACACTCGATTTTGCCCTCAAAATATAAAAATTTCATAAATTTTGTTGAATACTTAGTTAACTTATTGAGAATTTCTTGGTTGTTCTGAGAGCAAACCAAGTTTTTGCTCTGTACCACTATTTTGTTGACACATTATGGATTTTTTACTTATTTATGGGCCCCAAAATTTTTATAATCCTATAGTATGGTGTATTGAAAAGAATTACGAATGTATGAGTTTTTTTTTTTAAATCGCCACCAAGACATCTGATTTTTATTTTTTTTAATCTGAAATCGCCACCCAGGGTGGCTATTTCAGACTCTGAAATGGCTATGGGTCCCGCCAATTTCAGCATTTTTTTTCGAATTTTCTGAAATCGCCTTGCATAGTAGCGATTTCAGAAATTTGCTCCACACATCCTTAATTTTGTATTTTGGCCCATACAATCGGATTCCTCTCCCTTTAAAACCATATAAATGTCAATTCCCCCACACATTATATTAATGGGACTCACATGTTTTCTAAATAAAATATTATAAAAAAATTTAAGTTAACCATGATCAGAGACATTGGTTAAAAACCTTCCCTTTCTCTTTCTAACCTTCATTTTTTATCCCATAATTTTTTCAAATCTCTCTCTTTCCCTCTTTACCAACCATCTCCTTCCCTACATACTCTCTTTGTTAGGCAAAATCAACATTTCACAACGACGAGTCCCTCGACCGAGACCACAACGACACTCTGCTGGCGACCACGGAGACGACTCCGTCGGCGATCGCGGTGACGACTCCGACGGCGACCACGGAGACGACTCCGCCAGCGACCACGACAACTCCAATGGCGACCATGGAGACGACTCTGCCGGCGACCACGGAGACGACTTCGTCAGCAACCATGGCTCCGTCGACTACCACGACGACAACTCCCTTCTCATGCTTCTTCTCGCTGATTAATGCCTTCCTTTCTCCTTCGCATTTTCAAACAATTCTTACCACTTAAGAGTTTCTACTGTTTGCATGTCTCTGAAATTGGGGCTTTTTCCTGTTGATTTATGCTGCAATGTTTCAATTTCAATTTGCCCTTATTTTTGGAGCACGTACCAAGTTTAGATCTGGAGCCTTATATTCTTTTGACATGTTGGAGTTGCTAGTTAAATAATGTTGTTGTTGTTGCATTTTTGGGGGTGTTTATTGCCTTTGGTGTTGTTTCTGTTTGATTAATTATGGTCGTTGGTCCAGTTTCATTTGATCTCTGAAGACAAGGTGTAAGGATGCTCAAATTTCTTAGTGAATTTGTGTTTATGGTCTTTGGGTTTTACATACTTTCTGAATTATAAACATGGATTCATATCAGATCCAAAAGGATTGACTTGGGTTTTTGTTTATATAGAGATTCAAAAATGGTATTGTATCTTACCAAATTAATGATATACACACGAAATTTATATCTTTACTACCAACAATAGAATAACAAGCTAATAAAGGAATGACTCAATAGTAATGGTGTTGATCTATTCTAGCAACTAATTCAGTAACGTAAGTTTGGGATTTGATATGATACAATTAAGGTGTGAATAACATAAATTATTTGCATGATTTATGAAGAAATTGTGTCAATTGGCAATAGCCTACTAGTTACATTCTAGGATGACTTTTCTCACTGTAGAATATGATTGCATGGCTTTTCACCAAGAAATAAGGACTTCTTAACCTATATGCATATTTACATTTTAAAACAATGAAGTCTCAAGAATTGTTGACATGGGAAAATAAATATAAACTATCCATTCTTCACATATATTAATCCTTCCCTATCTCCTTCTTTGTAATAATGTGATAATCGAGAAAGTTTGCTAAGCTTAAATATTTGAGTGAATCCATTGAAAAAAGCATTCATCAATTTGACAAAAGACATATCAGTCACACTTTAAATAAAGTCAGTTTTCCAAAGTGTTTCACTACAAAAAATCAATCTTGACAAAGGAATCTACATTTTAGAACCATGCTAAGTGTTAAGCACTCCACTAAAGTAAGATCACCCTTTGTCTATTTCTGCTCTTGTAAACTTTACATCTACATTGTAGATGTTAATTTCCATTGACATTTAGCAGCAAGTTCCTAGAAAAAAAAATTTTGTTAGTAACAAACATAATAAATAAACAACAAATGCATAAATATATTTAAAAAAATTACCTGAGATAAATGATTTGTAGTACTAACACCTTGTAATGGAGACATTATTGATGGGGTGACCTCCTTGAAACTAGTTTGTTGGCCATCTTTAGATAAATGAGGTTGCTTCGATGGCCCTAAAATAAACAAGTTATTATATAAAACATAATAAATTGAAGAAAAAAAATACTTACACATGTATGTCGTCAAATTTAATTTACTTACTAGTATTAAGTTTTCCTTTTCCTCGCTTTGGTATTTGTGTTCTTTTCTTCTAGAAGTGACCATTTTTTCTAGAATTGAGAGCTCCTTCTATTTTCGCAATAGGAATATCTAAAATGGGTGTTTCATCGTTTTCACAGTAAATTTCTTTGATATTATCCTTCTTAATTCTAAAGATATTTTTTTAATTAGACTTTCAAGTGCTTCATAACCATTATCCAAAACCTCCCACATAAGTTTTCTTGTCTCCTCACTCCCTTGACTCATATGTATGAGATCATAAACATATCTCATTGCACGGTTTCGAAAAAACTATTTCAGTCTCGTTTGCATCTTTAATTGCAACATTGCAATTATAACCATGCACCCTTTTTCTTGCTTCATTGGACCATCTTTTCTGAATATATTTCACAGAAATCGTTGGTGTATTCTTTTGCTTAAGAATAGCAAATTCATGACAACAAAGAATACCCAATGTCACAAATTTTGCACAAGTGCACGTTAGATCCAAAGAACATGTGTTGAAATGGACAATGTGCACATTTGAATCATAGTCACAAGCACAACTACCATCAAGATACTCCTTCTCAACAAGCTTGTATAACTTATGAGTGTATACATCTGATGCATGCTTCACAATACTACTATGCATATTTGCCCTCAGAGGTTTACTTTGATGGCAATTGTAATTCTCTTCTGCTTCGTTTTTACACCGTCTATTCACAAAGACAAAATGTTCAAAGCCTATGACAAATTTTGTGAGAAAAGTAGACTTGTTAGCAATTCCATTTAACACGTTGTTTGTGCTCTCACTCCTTTAGGAAGAGTTTATTCCACCATCAAAACTCAAAAGTATGTTTGTTAAGAGTTGTGCACCATTTCTCTCGAATTCTATATAAGTTTTGTAGCCATTTGTGCTCTTCGACATCGTACTTCAACATCATCTTAAACCAAGTGTCCTCAAATTCTTTCTCTGCTTCACATCCTTGCAAACATTTATCGAATAAACAATGAAAACTTTTATCATTGTTTAATCCACCCAAAGGTGAAGGTGCATTCTTAGATATATGCCACAAACATAACTGATGAGATGTGTTAGGAAATACCTTTTCAATTGCCTTTGTCATCGCTTGATCTTGATCGGTAAAAATAGTCTTTGGCGAATGATTACCCATTGATTTCAAAAATGTTCTAAAAAGCCACTCAAATGATGCAGTTGTCTCAACCAATAAAAGTGCACAACCAAACATTACATTTTGCCAATGCTGATTTACTCCCACAAATGGTGCACACACTAGATTATATCTGTTTGTGCAATAAGTAGTGTAAAAAACAATCACATCTCCAAAACAATCATAATCAATCCTTGACTTAGCATCTCTCCGATAAAAATTTGTCATTCGGCCTTCTTGATCAACTTGAACATCCCAATAGAACGCCTTCATCATCTACTTTACTTTTGAAGTGATTGACTAAACTTTGAGAATCACTAGCCTTAATTAGTACCATTTTTTGGATATTAACATAATTGTAACAATCATTCTCTGTAAATCCCAAAGCGTCAACTCCTCCACTTTCACGAGCCATATATGAGAATGGATCAGTTGTTGAAATCCCCACATCCACCATTGAAATCAAAGTCTCTCCTTTCTCCTTAGAAACACGTTGTGCAGATTTTAGCAAGTGTCTTTCATTAGGTGCTGCAAACTCATGATTGTGTTTTTCTATAAATTTTGCCACTGTCCATGTTCCTTCTCCACTAAGCGCAAAGGCTATCATTGCTTCACACCCTGTTCTAGTGTCTCTCTTCATGAAAGTTTCCTCATTTGAACGCCTGTTATTTTTAAATCCCCTCTTCCAACAACAGAATTCTTTTCTTTTCAACTTTGGAGCAGTTCCTGATAAATATTGCTTATCCTTCACAGTCTTGCCCACAAATAATTTAATTGTATGATAACGGTGAACTGGATTAGTTGCATTTTCTCCCCCATTACAATCTGTTTCTACTTTCTTTTCGTGTTCAACATGAATAACTTCTTCATCATCACTTCGAGGGGATTGTAGTGTATCACAATTAATATCAAGTAATGATTCCATATCTACATAAGAAAAATAACATGAACCTAAATACAAAATATTATAATCTCATCAAAAGCAAAATATTAATAAAAAATAAATTAATCATCTTAATCAATTTACCAAAAAAAATACTATTCAAGTTATAAGTTTTCTTACTGTAACAGAAAAATATGAACTAAAAAGTAAATGAACCTAGACATAGTTATGGGTCTTTGGCAGTAAATTTTTAACAAATAAAGACACTGAATTTTTTTACCCACATTATCTTGACTACAATAAAATAAAGACAAAGTGAAATGTCTTGTGGTCCCTAACTTTTAATACATCTATTGTCTCTTTCATCAAGATTAAATTGTAAAAAGTAAGTGAAAAAGTAAAAAAATATTATAAAGAAGAAAAAACCTGTTAAGTGGACTTTGAAGTTGGATTTATCAAAGCGAACAACTTTACGATGATCCCAACTAAAAGCTCTTCACATTGTGAGCTTGAAGAGAAGGAGAAAAAATAGATATTTGTATTACATTGTATTGGGGGTTAACATTTTCAGTTGAAAAACCAAAAAAAAAGAAGAGGGAAATGAGAAAGATGTAAACAGAATATAAAAGAACGTAGCAAAGAGGAGAGAAAATGAAGAGTCTTTTCTGGTTCAAGAGTTTTTAGGTAAAGCATTGTTTTTCTTTATATGCAAAGGTAAAGTTATTATGATTAGTTTACATATGTAGAGGTAACCATGGTTAACTATTTCGAATATCTAAAATTATAAACCTGAAATGACATAATGGACCTACAATGCTGAAATGACAGTAAAATAGTGGTATAAAGCAAAAGCTTAGTTTGCTCCTAGAGCAACCAAGAAATTCTCTTGACATGTTTATGTATATTTATCATAATTAATTTATATTTTACTAAATTATAATGTAATTTACGTATAAAATAAAATATGAGATAATAATTAAGTCATAAATTAAGATAATTTGATAATATTTTTATTATTATAAAATTAACATTATTTAATATTAAATATAAATACAACATTTAATTATATAATATATATTTTATATGTATAAAGTCTTGTGAATCTACAGAGTCAAACTTGCTGTCCATCTTCCTCACCTCACTGTCCAATTTCTTCTTTCTTCCCTCTCTCCCACATGGCCACACCTCACCATCACTGCAAGAAACCCACATCTCTACCTCCTCCATTCTCTTCTCTTATCTCCCACCCAACACATCACACTACTCAGCAGCACATCAACACAAAGGAGGCCAGATTCGTTTAGATCTGGTCGTGAGAATTCGTCGGCGACTAAAATGGCGGTGCAATAAAGGATTCACCAGCGCCTCCTCCGTGCCTCCGCGAATTCCCACAATAGCCACCCCACGAGCCTGTCGAAGCACCGTCGCTGCTGCTCCACAAACCCCCCCCCCCCAANAGAGACGAGAGTGAGGGAGAGACTCTGAGAATTCAGGCCCCTCCGAAAAACACAGATCGAAGAGTGAGAGAGGTGGTGGTGAGAGATTGGGAGCTTTGAGAGTGATTGGGGGAAAGAGAGATGAACGTGAGGCAAGGAGGGAGGAGCGAGAAATTGGACAAAGTGAGCTGAAAAACAATAAAATATATTATCAAATAAATATTAATATATATATATATATATATATTAATACGTAGAAAGATAAATAATTTTAATTAAGAAAAGATAAATATAAATTTATCACAAATTTATTGTTGTTGAATGTTTAATATGTTAAATAAATGATATGATACAATGTTTCATAATTATGTTAAAAAAATAGTGATTAAACTCATAGGTTCATAGTAAATGAAATAGTTAGAATTATATTGGAATGTGTTGATTTGATTGTTTGATGTCATATGTTGATTGTTTGAGGCCATATTTTTACTATACAGTTAAAATTATACAGAATTCAAGCTATGGATGCAGATTTTCTTTACCCCAATGGAAAGACTTGGACAAATGTAAGTAGTTCTCCGACCGTTTTGTTTGTCATTATGTGATTTTTGTTAGAATGGTAATAATTGTGCTCAAGGTTATCAAACTCGAGAGTTTAAGTAAATTCGTGGAGTCTCAGCAAACTTGAATCGTAAACTTGTATGAGATTACGTACTTTAAAAAAAATGTTATAAGCAATATAATTAGGAACTAAACTTGATTAAATATTGTATTTATAATTGAAATTGAATAATATTAACTTTAAATTAAATCAATGAAAGAAATATCATAAAATACACCTTAATGTATGGCACTTAGTGATTATGTCATATTTTATTCAGTATCTGTATTATTTTACAGTTCAATAAAACACAGCTCAATTATGATAAATCTATGAAATTATCTAAGTAAACTCGATATATGTTATCTAATATAAACAAAGTTAGGTAAATATCTAATAAAGTTACAAAATTTGCACATTTTGAAGTAAACTCGTAAACTCGTAGGTAGATTTTAACTCGTAAATTCGCTAGTAGAATTTAGAGTTTACTTAAACTCGTATGAGTTTTACCAAAAAAGAGTTTACATAAATGTTAACTTGTTTTGTGTAGTAAAATCGTAAAACGAGTTTACGAATTAACTCAAAAGTTTAACAACCATGACTGTACTAACTCACAATTTATTCCTCCCATAAGCTTACTTCAAACACTCATGTGGAGGAGAACACATTAAGGGAAGAGTTAACAGAGCTAGTGAGTAAGCGCGAGAGAAGAAAGGGTCCGTATATACTAAGTCCATTCACCTCTTTGAGCACCACAAATCTTTTGTCGGAGGAGGCCCAGAATACCAACAAGAGCAAAGCCCCAAAGAAGACCAGCTGATGTTCCTCTCATATAGCTTTGTTTATAACAAATGCATATCCTTTAGTTAGCTAGTTTATTAGTCTATGACCAAATTTGTTTATCACAAATGTATATGTTTAGCGGCTTGGACTAAGTAATGATGACTAGATTATTAGTTTGTTCATATATAATGTAGAAGTTTGTTTCCTAGTCAATTAATTTTGTTGAAAGGTTGCTTCGTTCATGACCATATTATTAGTTTAAATAACCAATATAAGAGCTTATTCTAGTATATGACTTTGTTCATAGAGAATACAGGAGTTTGTTTTATGGCTTTGTTCATATAGAATGCAGGTTTTGTTCTTTCATGGCTTTGTTCATATAGAATGTTGGGTTTTGTTCATGATTAGTCTATACCTTTGTTCATAGAAAATGCAAAAGTTTGTTCATACTCAATTTATGATTATGTTCATATAGAATGCAGGTTTTGTTCATTCATGACCATTAATTAGTTTTCCTAAACAATACAAGAGTTTATTCATGATCAATCTATGGGTTTGTGCATAGAGAATACAAAAGTTTGTTCATACTCGGTCGATGGGTTTGTTCATAGAGAATGCAAGAGTTTGTTTATTCATGACCATATCATTAGTTTTTATAAACAATGCAAAAGTTTGTTCATCATCAGTCTATGGCTTTGTTCATATAGAATACAGGAGTTTGTTTCCAGGTCAATTGATTTTGCTGGTTGCTTCATTCATGAACATATTATTTGTTTTCATAACCAATATAGGAGTTTGTTTATGCTATGTCTATGACTTTAGTCATAGAGAATATCTAAGTTTGTTTATTCAAGACCATATTACTAGTTTCAGTAACCAATACATAAGTTTGTTCATGCTCAGTCTATGGCTTTATTCATAGCGAATATAGAAGTTGTTCATATCCAAGCTAAGACTTTGTTCGTTTGTATAAATTTGTAACGTATATGCAAATAGTCAACAAAAAAATTAAATTGTGGAATAACCAAAACAAATATAATTGAAAGCATGCAAAAAATTCTACAAATAACCAAAACATGTCCTAATGGTTAGTGTTCCATAGGGTGCATTGTTTGTCTTCCAAACACTGGTAGTGTACGATTATCTTGCATAAATTGCATAACGTCAACTAAAGAGACATAACCAACAAATATTCAAGCACTGTTATTTACATGTCTAAATACTTGAACCATTGTTGTTTGTGCCCTGAATGAATATAACATTATATTCATTCATAAACAAACTTGTAAACAAATATTAAACAAACATTTCAAGTACAAGTAAACAAACAAACAAACTTTTCAAACACATATAAACAAATCATTAGTAAATATTAAACAAACATTCTGATATCATTAAACAAACTTTTCAAGTACATATAAACAAACCTTATATCATTACAACAGAATCCCAAGAATACATTTACACCCACCACACTTGTGAACAAAAATGCAAATCCATAATCAAAAAGTGTAAATTCACCACTAGTCAACTAACATCTATGCTTAGCTCTATAGAATCAACTGACATTGGCAAACAAATATGCAATGACACCAAACCTAGTAGGTTAATACATGTGTTGGCTGTACAGTGACACCAATGTTAATGTACACCAAAACTTTATATATATATATATATATATATATATATATATANTCTTTCATTTTTGTGCGGTCTATAGAATTCACAATATTACTTCTTATTGAATTCATTCAGCCACCCTTTCCTTGTAAAAACTGGGAATTTCAAGCCTAAACTGAAATTGAGTTCTTTCTGTCATGGCCATAACAATGAAAACATCATTGATAGATCTTGCCTCTTTGAGTCGAAGAAAAAGACTTCAAAATCGCTCAATTCTCATCAATAAACAAAACTAATCAAGTAACAAACTAGTCTCGTATCATATATAAAGTGAATTTGTGAGGTTTCATCATAGTGTTACTTATATTTAGCTTCTTCCTTGCTATGTACAACACTTCATATTATACATCTATACAATAGCATGATTATTACACTATTTTGCAACAATTGAAGAGTTAATATTATGCAAAGGGCTTAACGTTTGATCATCCTCGCATGGGAGTTTTGCAATTTGCACTGGACCAGGATGATATTCAAGCCTTTTCCTTCCATCACACAATTCATCATGTCTTTTAAATGCTATGAATAATATATTCAATGCACAGGGAACGTCTAGGGTCCATAGCTCAGTGGTAGAGCATTTGACTGCAGATCAAGAGGTCACCGGTTCGAACCCGGTTGGGCCCTTTTTGTATATGAAAAAAAAATATTTTGCAATACTGCGTGCGTTATAAAATTGACACTTATAAACGAGATGTACTATCTTTCTTAAGACTTACATTTTTTACTTGCTTTTTAAAAATTAAAAAAAAAATTCTGTGATTATTATGGAAGAAAATCACTCGGTGTCAAATTACTCTTTGCAAATTATTATGAATCCCATTAAAACCTCATTTAATTGTAGATGATGAGTGAGTCGATATTGTAAATGATAACGTAATATTTTCCTGCATTGTAAAAAATAATTAATTGTCATATATTTAATTATTTTTTTATAAGTAAAGAGAAGAAAATAAGCAAACACAAAAGAAAAGTGAGATTGGTATGGTATTGCCGCGTAAAAGTGATTATTCATTGGTATTGATTAATTTCTATGCATCCTAATTTTTTTGTGCAAGAAAATCAAATTGCATTGGATATTTTAATATTAATTAATGACTTTGGTATTACATGCATTTATGACCACTTTGGTATCAGAGAATAGACATGTAGTGGTGAATTTTTGGTCGAAAAGGTGAATTGCTTTTAAATATTATTGGCCGAAAAGGTGAATTTAGAGAATAGACATGTAATGGTGAATTTTTGGTCGAAAAGGTGAATTTTCGACTTTTTAGTCGGAAAGGTGAATTGCTTTCAAATATTCTTCTATATTTAGCACGTCTTGCATGAACAGGAGGGGTCTCGCGCGAGACGCTAGGCAACTTGCCCTGATGAGTATATAACTCGTGCGAGACACGCGTTGAATCAGCTTCACATTTTTATGTTGGTTTGGTGTTTTTGGGAGCCCGACCAGCTTCTTTGGCCACTGCTTCACCTAAATATAGAGCCTTCCCTCCCCCCCATTCCAACTCGCTTAGAGTTCAGACTCTTCTTTCCTATTATAACGAGTTTTGCTCAATTCTTCTCTTCCTCTTAAGTAGGTGGTTGTTCCGTCTTTTAGGATGGCCTAGAGCGGTAGGTTCCAACGCAGCTGCCGTGTTGGTGGTGGCCTACAGTGGTCCTCAGGAACCGTGGCGATGCCATAACGCAATAGCGATGCTAGAATGGTTACCGCAAGGCCTACCAGTTTAAAGATTTATTTTATGGGTTTTTGATGATGGTTTCAGTTGGCTTTCTAGGTGTCAATGCCACGCCGCTAGGAGCCCCCAGTGTCAGTGTTCCTCCGTTCAGCGACATTCCAGGTGAGTGGCGGTCACGATGCATTGATGGTCTCACTTTGGTGGTCCATCAATAGAGTCAGTTATGCTATAACATGCTAGTAGCTAATTAGTTATTCATATAATATTCAGTAGATGTCATGCTTATGTGATATGCTATATATGCCATGTGTTTGCACTTATGCTATGTTATATATGATATACCATGCTATGTTAGGATAGAGACCTAAGCCCTTAGACATTATATCCCTTAGATTAGCTTGATTAGGGTTATGTAATAAGACTTTAAATAAAGACTCCAGTTAAGACATGGACCCTAACAAGGGGCAGATTCTGGTTAAGGCAAGACTTGGTACTTAAGATGTCCGTTGTGACGTACTTCTCTTACCTGGGAATCATGTTCTGGTACCTTAGTCCTTAAATCTAGACTAATAAACAAGATAAGTTAATTAGGACACACTTGTCATAATCAGCAGCCTTAGATCTTAACAACATGGATAATCAAAGACAACTCCCTAAAAGACTTTAACAAACAGTATATCATACAATAGATGACTTAGAGTAGTGCGGGGTCAATGACCTCGCAACCCAGATTCAGTAATAGATAACTATAAGTGTTAGGCTCCTCAGATTATGGCATGCGTGCCTTTTTAGATTTAGCAGATTAGGTGAGTGTCAAGCTCCTCAAACTTAGTGTATGCATACCCTCACAAATATTCAGGTTGCGTGCATACCGAAACAACCCAGATTTATCCTGGTGAAGTGGGGTCGAGCTGCGGCTCTCTCGAATTGTGCTCCTCTAACAGGCATAGGTACAATTTTACTTTCCAATTATTAGCGCGATTTATTCTAATTATCCAGTACATTCAGTTTGACAGTTATTCTTGTATTTAGCATATTCAATTATACAGTTATTTCAGTTCCTTTTCTATATCAGTTATGTTTTATTTATCAGTTTGTTTCTCTAGTATATGTGTATATGTATCTATATGCCATTATATGCAATATGTGTTATTTGAGTGGTACCGAGGTACCTACCATTGAGTTGACAACTCACCCCTTTGTCAAAACATTTTCAGATTTGGCTGAGGCTAGTGAGAATTATCTCCTTGTCCAGTGAGCGAGGATTCCAAATTTGAGAGGTAAGCTTCACTTCGTAATGGGGACTACCGAGCAGTTACAGTCATGCTCCAGACACCTAGGGCAGGGTCCATAATAGCTTTATGTATTTCAGTTCGGACGTTATTATTATTATTATTATTATTATTATTATTATTATTATTATTATTATTATTATATAATTTATTTCTATTTTAGTTCAGTATGTGTAAACAATTTTTAGTTATTAATTAATGAATAAGCAAGTATTTATTTATCATTTGCATTTATTACATGTTTTAGTATGTCACGTCAATGCTTCCATAGGACAGTAGCCCTATGCACTGTCACACCCTAAGTTAGGGCGTGCCATATATGCATTTATATAATCTCACCATCCATAGATTTACAAAGCTTTAATCTCATCAATTGATTTATAAGACCTTAATCTTGGAGGCGAACACCAAACCTTTTTATATTGTCCAGTTCTTTTACTCGAGAATCAAGGTGTGTGTGTGTTTTTGATAATTATAAGGATTTTTTTGTCATATGCATGGGAATATTATCTTTGTCATTTGATTACAATCATTTATAAAAGATAATTCATTTTATCCTATTTTTTAAATATTATATTTTTTTTGATGAAGTTCGCACAACAGGGGATGAGCAATATTATATATATTGGATTTAATAATTTGAAAAAAAAATAGGGGATGAGCAATTTATGACATCTTCACAATTAATGCTACAAAATTTTACTAATATTAAAATATTATTTAAGGTAATAATTTCAACATGACAAAAATAATTAGTCATAGAGTAATTGTCTTAATAATATTAATATATCAATAGTGCTAAAGTAAGTATACACTTAATTTACACATAAGATGTCAAAAAAGTTTTACAAAATTTTTATATGGGAGATACAAAAATGTGTCATACACAATTAGTAATTTACTTATCTCATTAAAAAAAATAGGGGATGAACAATTTTATAAATTTTCACAAATTATGCTACAAATGTATTTATATTAAAATATTATATAAGATAATGATTTTCATATGTTAAAAATAATTAGTCATAAAGTAATTATCTTAATAAAATTAATGTCTCAAAAGTGTTTTTTTTTTTTTGTAAATATCTCAAAAGTGTTAAAGTAAACATATAATTTACATGAAAGATGTGAAAAATGCGCATTCAACAATTTTTACACAAGAAGTGCAATTCACAAGTAGTAATTTACTTTAAAAAAAGGGGATGAGCAATTTTATAAAGTTTTCAATTCTTATGTTGCAAATATATTTATATTAAAATATTATTTAAGTTAATGATTTTTACATGACAAAAATAATTAGTCAAAGTAATCTTCTCAATAACATTAATATATCAAAAGAGTTAAAATAAACATATACTTAATTTATACAAAAAATCTAAAAAAGTACTTTACACAAATTTTATACGGGAGACGCCAAAAAAATGCAATACACAATTAGTGCTTATAAAAGAATACAAGATAAAGAATTTAATAAAGTTTTCGCAACTTATGACAAAGTTATTTATATTAAAATATTATTAAAGATAATGATTTTCACATGACAAAAATAATTAGAAGTTATTTCTTGCGTTAACAATTATATAATATCTAAACTTCTTGAAAAATAAATATGTTTAAGTTTTGATTCACTTTGCAATAGAAAAAAAATGACATGAAATCTTAAATTATATAAATTGTTTAAGTCTTCGACTCCACATATCAATATTAAAAGGTGATGTTCTATAGTGTCTTTAACGATGTTATTATATATTATTTAACTATTGTGTTTTTAAAGTTATATTTATTTTTTTACCAAAAAATAAATTATATTTATTTATTACCAAATTATTATTTACAAGTCCCGTGCCCGTCCCGGGCTATACACTAGTTCTTCTAGAATACAAGATGATAATAATGTAGCGACGAATAACTATCACTTCTACTATCAGTTAAAAATGTTTACGAAGAATGATAGCTACAGTCTAGCCTCTTCTTCAGTCTCAACATTTCATGGCACTTGGCTGACGAGATCAACAGGCCGGTGACACGCCATTTAGTTCTCAGGGTAGTAATTTACCCAAGCAATGTAGTGTTTCTTCTATGCATTAACGTTTTATTAAGACCAAACCATGCAAGTTTATTTGGCTGGAGTCAACTTTGTTTGAAACGTCAGATTGCATTACAATTCTTCAGACTAGAGGGAAAACAAATTTCTCCACGAGTAGAAGAAAATCTTGCAATAGCATGCAGTAATCAAGATATAAAGCACCATAGGTTAGGCTGCCATCAGAGTTCGTCAACACTACCTCTCATTGGCATGCAAATGCAATTCCTGATCCCTCCTACGTTATTTAAAGTCATCCTCCCCAAAAAAATCGTTGAAATCGGCAATTTATTAGTATTACAATATACGTAGATCCTAACAGTCAAACAGAACGAGACCCATTATAATTAAGATAGCATTAATATTTAGCAGTAGCAGCAACATTTCTTTAAAAACTGTAGTTGTGTCAAAATTTGATAAATGAAAGAACAAGAGAGCTCGTAGAATGCTTGAAGACAACTTTTTTTTATACACGGACAGATAGAGAATTTAAACATATCATTTCCGCAGTATGCAGAACAGTGTGATCAACATTGGATAGACAAAAACCCACCATGAAAACCACTACAGTACCACTAAAACCACCATTAATAACATGGCGGTGCTCCGTTCCTGCTAGCTATAGCAGTATAGCGCCAGTAAAGCGGCATTTTAATAACACAGAGAACAAACTTGGTTGATTTTGATCTTTACCTAATCAACCACCTAAGAATCTTAAGACCACCCTGATTGATCAGACAATTTTGGTGTTCTATGAGAAATCAGTAGTAGTTTAACACATCTACCCTCAACCGTAACGCCACACTACTTTGATCCACTGTTGTATTAGAACTAATCAAGAAGATATAATCTCAAATTATGGGAAGTAGGAATTATTAATGTCAGTTCTACAGACATGCTAAGATATACTGGGTCAGAGGACAGCAGCAAACCAAAACAGAAAAGGCGTACACATTTATCATGTCTGAATTCTCAAAATGGACACAAACCAACATTCCAAAGTTCATAGCACTACAAAACCACAATGTATATAAATATAACCAACCGAAAAAGAAAACCTAAAATATCCATAGAGTAACCTTAGAGCAACACAAAAATTGACCAGAGAGAGCCTCTAATCAAACAAGCTGAATCCCATATCATCATCACTCTCTTCTTGGGGTTCTTCCTGTGAAATTGAAACAAATGAATACATTAGACGAACAACAACCACAAAGCAGTATTCAACAATAGCAGAAACAACTCTTTAACACAAATGACTTTACCTTCTTCTCCTCAGCAGCAGGAGCGGCTGCAGCAGCAGCACCACCACCACCAGCCGCAATGGGGGCAGCTGCAACAGCAACCGAAGCACCGCCTCCTCCAGCATTGGCCATCAAATCACCAACATCACGCTTCTCAGTAAGCTTGGCAAATAGGCTGGGCCAGTATGATGCAACTTCAATCTTTGCACTTTTCAACAAGGTAGAGATCTTGTCAGCCTATTAACGACCACTTAAGGATAAACACATCATCTTTAAACAAATCCATAATCCATAACTATCCACACGCATCAATCCCACTTTTCCAGTATTTGTAATTCGATCCCAAATAACAGAAACAGATTATATTATATCCACTAAACCCTAAACAGAAGCCAAAACTAGGAAATTATTCGAACAATCACACTACAGGTAATACACAAAACGCTAAGGGAATCAAAGAAGGATACGGTGACAGAGATGTTATCCTCGTGAAGGATCATAACGGCGTAGCTGCAAGCAGTCTCTGCGAGCGACATTTTCACACACTACAAGCAAAAATTCAGAAAAAGAAAGGAAAAAAAAAAAAAAGGCAAATCAAGAAGAATTAAGAGGATATTAAGATAACAAAGTACAACAAATTCAAATGAAAATTGCTATAGTTTTCCATGGAAGGGATGAGAAGCGGACCTACCCGAAGGAAAGGAGATCGGAGACGAGTGAAGAATGAAGAAAGCTCCTCTGCAAAATTGGGCGCGCGCCGCAAGTGGTAATGCGAGAGTCTAGGGTTTCAGGGTTTTTTAAAAGGTACAAGAGCACCGTCGAATCGATATTGCAGATCATGGGCCTTTCTTATAGGCCCATTTCAGAATAACGTCCTGCACTTTTTATTGTTTTTTCTTTCTTAAATCTCCCAACCAAACTTTGACCAAAAATACCCAACAAAGTTCAACCAAAAAAAAAAAGAGATGACCATTATATTGACCAACAAAAATCCCACAAAAATTGACTAAATAATTCTCGAAAAAAATAAATAGATAAAATTGACCAAACAATTTGTAGATCAATTTTATTTCCTGATAACAAAAAGTAAAGTAGTTTTTTTATTTTTATTTTAATCGTTCACTAATCGCTATATTCTATGCAAATTTTAAAGAAAATGTTTCTAAGCCCAAATCGTCGTCATAATTTAGCTTTTTAAGCTGATGTGTCATTTTGCAATTTATTGTGAGTTATACACTCTATCCCGTATTTAATTATTTTGTAAGTTGTGTCGTCGGGCCACCTCTCATGGGACAATTGATTGGGGGCAGTTTAGCACTGCTCATATTTTAATTGTTGATTGATGAAAAAACAAGTTAAATCATAACTAGAGAACTCTGCCACTAAGCTAGATGGGAAAGTTCACGTTTATGTAGCTCAGAGTACTCGAGCATGATTGCTTTTAGTGGAAGGACCCTCTCTTCCTTGTCGCCTGATCATGATATGGTGGGGCATAAGAGGAATTATCAATTTCAGGAAAAGGAAAATTGAATCTTGCTCCTATTGCATGCTTCAGTATGTGCCGTGGATCAATATCTCGTTTACCAACTGGCTTTAGTGTATGCGGAGTCCTCATGTTGTTCCAAAGCCAAAGGATGTAATTGATAGTCACATCATCTGATTTACTTCTTTTTAAATGAGTAATCATTTTATTATTTGAGTCATTGAAGTTGAAGATAAATTTAGTTGCTTTTACTTTCACAGGACACAACTTGTTGACTTGGATTTGCTTTGGGCTATCACTAGAATTGTGAGTTTCTAGAGTTATCTGCAGAAATTATAAAAATTGAACGGATTATCGTATTATTACTTAGTCTCATCAAGGAAGGCTTCATAACTGTTTTGGTTCAAATCAGATGCTACTCAACTCTAATTTGTGCAAGCTTTAAATAGAGTTTGTATTATGTAATGAAATTTCAGTAAACTTCTTCTGTTGATAACATCACTATTTGTAAATAGAGATATAAATTATTCACAAGCCTCCACTTTTTAGCTTAATCTTTCAAAAAAAATTTAGTCTCGCGCTGGAAATAGTATACATGTTACATGCTTGGGTAGACATGCTTTGTTTATAGTCCAAAATGTGTAACTATAACTAATAACTAATGACGTTCAACAAATTTGCAAATTGGGGCCCTTTAGGTGATTTTGTTGGTTATTGTTTCTTACACCATTGGATCAGAGTATTAACGAGTAAATGTCTAATTTGGTCTCTGTTCAATTATTTATGGATCAATTAGTGTTTAGTGGCTTGATTTTCTTGTAAGTTGATAAGCTATGTTAAGTGGCAAGTTGTCAAGTTAGATGCAAGTTGTCAAGTATTGCTTTATGGTGAAGTATTTAAATTTTGTAATCACCTAAAAATTGTTATCGGTTCGCAAGGGCTAGTTTTCTTGCGAAAACCTTCTAAATGTGTTAAAGCGTAAATCATGGATGAAAATACAATCGATTTAAACTAAATTTTTAAAAATTGTTTTCTCTTTATAATTGAACGTGTGGTAAATGCTTATACATAATATAATAACAACTAAACATAACTGAAGCTTAAATCATAATTACTAAGTCTAACTAAGTGTGACTTCTGACGACCCTGCCTGTAACTCACAGAAGCAACTACTAACATAAATATAAACTAACGACTCTGACTACTCCATTGCAAAGCAGAGCTCACCATGAACTAGGAGACTAGTACTACTACTGAGTTAGAAGATCAACACCATGGACCTTATCTTGAACTGAAACAAATAGATGAAGGGTGAGTTCATCACTCTATCAATGGATACCACGGTATCACAACACATAACATATATTGAATCATAGATATTCATATTAATCAATAATCAAAACAAGTCAATAATTGGATAATATATAAAACACTAATAAAACAAAAATAAATGAAGCACACAATGAAATAATTGTATCTATCCACCTCCATACGAGGGGTCAAGGAGATATTGATTCCCAACCTCAGTCAAGGAAGGCTCATGACACTAAACCCATATTGCCAACTAAGTCTATGGGCATGCTAAACTCGCGTGATAGCACTGGATATTTGAGTACGTTAAACCCGAATGAACGATATGGACTTGTGGGTATGCTAAATTTGTAAACTGAAATGGACTAATGGGTTAGCTAAACCCGCTCTCCAGGAGAGGCCTTATTGAGTATGCTAAACTCAAGCCCCAAACACAATCAAAACAAGCAATTGCAATATTGAATAATACATAACCTGTCATCAACTGAGTCATATCTATCTAATCGTAATCCTACCGTGATGATATATATTTTATATATCTACTATATTATCTGAGTTATCTGAGCTGTTTGGGTTACCTGAGTTGTCTGAGTTTATCGGTGTTATTGTGCTCTCTAAGCTTTCTAAGTTATATGAGCTATTAGGCTACTAAGTTACTGAGATATCTAAACTACTGAGTGATTTGAGGAACTATTTTGTCTACTACATCGTACTGTGTTCTGGGGTTCTTGTAAGGCTTGCCGAACACTAACTAGATTAACTAATTATCGAGGTTCATAGTGTTTTAACTATGAACCTTGGTGGATTATCTAAAACTATGATCTACTGACAAACGGTGGGAACTGACGATTGTGATGAACCTTATTTATCGACTACGGCTTCATAACTTGGCTGGACTCTATACCATACAAACTCACGTTTGGTAACTACTAACTATGCTACTAATACTGCCTTAGGTTAACCATTTTGTATGTACTATACTACTAACTGACTATATATTCCTAATTATTTACTACTATACTATAACCGCTTACTATTCTGGTAACTACTGACTAAGTTGATGTAACGTCGCTGACTAATTGTTCTGAATTGTTGTCTAATTACTAGAATTATGCTAGATAACTGGGTCTGTGGATGTGCTAAATCGGATTATAGGAAACGTTGAACTTGTGTCAAGGCAACAATCTTATACCATCAATTTAGCTAGTGTGTAACATAAGTATTCTACCCTTGGATTTTCACGTTATACTGATTATGCTTTCTTTTAATCATACTTGGTGATCTAATCTATGACATGTCTATTACTTAGCATCTAGGTTACGTTTGTATAGCTTACATTACTACCAATTATGAATCATGTTGCCTCTAAGCTAATAGGCATACTTCCCAAAGCATATAGTCTATAACATATTATCTCCTATTTACCCAACACATGCATAATAATCATACATTATACATTAAATCATAAAGCATATAAAACATAATTGACTTAATTGAATGGCAGTGCATGACATAAACCGTTCAATGCACCAATATTTTCACTCACCTAGAATGGTTGACAAGGTGAGATCGACACTGGAAGGTTTCTAATGGGATGGTGCAAACACTCGGTATAAAAGACATAGGCATAACTTATCAGGAAACTAAAAGAGACGCTAATTGGTCGCATGCACTGCAACACAATTGTGCCTTGCTGGTGCAATAGCATTGCAACGCAACTATGCCCTACTGGCTTAGTAGTGCTACAACCCTAGTGCCAAGACCAAAACTACAAAAAGGAAAAGGGGACTAGGGGCGTACCAAAACAATAAGAGGAGATGACGTCATCTTCTCTTTTCAAATATCACTTTTGAGCACCCTACGCTTCACGGAGTCGACATAACTTAAACTAAGGAAAGTCCTCACATAAAAAGGACCTTCACTATGTTCATAAGTGCACTAAAGAAGTATGAAAAGACAAGTAGAAGTGTCTACTTGTCCAATGTGTAAAGAAAAAGCTAACAAGGGGTATCTGTGTGTGGGGGGTGGGGGTGTGTGTATACAAGAGAGGATTCACACCACTTCCAATAGAGTTGGGAGATATGGGACTTCTCACTCACAATGCTATTGTGCCTTGCCAGCACAATGACGCTCTGAACAATAGCGCTGCCGGAACACCATGATGCTCTGACATGAGGCCTACTCATGGACCTCTGGACTTCCTTGGGTCCACTATGACCCTTCTCTAGGTCCTACTAACCCTTCCTAAAGTCATACCAACCCTTTCTAAGAGTACTTAAAGAAACAGGTCATCACATATTTTAACCATGGTCAAATTTTGTGACTAAATATTATTCATTCTTATCAACTTGCATGCTTTATCTTTTTAAATATTGAATTATTAAAACTTATCATTTACAACTTGAAAATTAGTGGACATCAAGTTAGAAAAAAGTGGGTCCGGTTTATCAAGTTAAAAAGCAAGTGGATAAAGTCGATCAAGTTGGTAAGCAAGTGTTTAAATTCTTTTGGCATTTTGTGATATCTTGATGCCTATATAAAGGCTTTAGGGGAGCCTTAAGAAACTTAAGCTTCGAGCTTCACCAAATCGTTTAGGCACTCAAAACATTTTGTGCAACCATTTGGTTATTTAGGTTGTTTTGTCTTCTTTTTATTATTTATTTGTATGTTGAGTGTATACATCGATAAGAAAATAGTGTGAGGTATTTTGAATGTATTTGAAATTTGAGTTTGAGTAGAGTGTGACCTCTTTTTGCATCTCCATCATTATTTCCTTAGTGAAATTTTCTCGTCGCCTTTGCTCGTAGACGTAGGCTTTAAGCTGAATCATGTTAGACCCTTGAGTCATTTGTTATTATGTTTTCGTTTGTTTTCTTTATTTGTTGTGCACTTTGTTTATGCCCTTTTGGGACAATTTGGTAATATCAATTTGGTCCTTAATGACAATGATGATGATGATGATGATGATGATGATAATAACAATAATAAGATATCTATGTTAGTCCTTGTCATTTTCAAACATGGGCCAAGTTCCCGTGCTTAGACAAATTTCATTAATATAGTTAAATCGTGATAAAGAAGGGGGGAAAGTAACAATAATATGTTTTCGATATATTTAACTACACTTTTAAAAATGTGATTAATCACAAAAGAATTAATTTGACCCATGTTTAAAATTGACAAGGTTAACAAAAATGAAAAAAAAAAGTTCTTGCATATAAAGGAAGAAACAAAAAAAAAAAATAGTTTGGAGATCCAAAAGGGGTAAGAGGGTTTGTTTTGCAATGTATTGGAGGCGTGTTGTTCGTGGAATGATTTTCATTTTTAGGAATATAATTTTTAGGAATGTTATTCTTAGGAAAAGCTTTCTCGAGAATACACTTTGAAACATAGTTATTAAACCCGGCTTATGACTTGAACTGGCCACCCCATTGGATCACTGGGTCATTGGGTCACTTGTTGACCCAGATAAAAATAAAATAAATATATAACCTAATAATGTAAAAAAAAAACCAAATAAATAATATGCATTTATTTAAACATCCATCATAACATAAAATGACTTAAAAATACATAAGCAATGTTCAAAATTCAAATCCCATCCCATACATAAACTATACAAGTTCAAGATCCTAAATCACAAATAAAAAGTTTAATTAATAAGTAAACCAAGTTTTAAATCACAAATACATAACAACAACAATACATATAACGATTATGCCCAAGAAGTCATGGGGTCATATTGAGGTTCAATGTCTCCTTCATTAAGTAAATCTTAATCTATTAATGGAACTTGGGATATTGGAACTTCTAATGAAGGTGTTTGATCCGAAGACATCTCTAGTTAAGATAAAACAAACACATTTTTATATTGATGATTGGGAAATAACTCAAGTGAGGTGAGCATTGAGCGTTGTTTCTATTTTTCTTTACTTTTTATTTTTTTTTACTAAAACGACGCCGTTTTGTTATTTTTTTAAAAAAAAAACAAAGCAAGACCCAACTGGCTCGGGTCACCGATTTTTATGAAAACTGGCCAGGTCACCCCAAGTATAGAACATGGCCGACCCAATAAGATAATCGGCCCAGTCCCATGGCCGGGTCACCGGGTTTTATAACTATGTTTTGAAGGTCTTTTGTTACAAATTAAATTATTAACAACATTCCGATAATACGATTTACTTTTCTGAAAATACCCTTGACAAAACTATGTATGTTGGTAGTGGTTCGACGTAATTCGACGGCAATCCGTTGTCGTCGGCAGTGGTCTGTCCCAGTCGGTAGTGGTCCATCCCGCCCAACAGTGGTTCAATGTTATTTGGCGGTGGTCTATTGTCATGTGTTGGTGGTCCGACATCGCCCATCGGTGGTTTGAAATCGACAATAGGTGGTCCGTTGTTGGCTGGCCGGCGACGGTGGTCGATCGATGGTCGATGGTCAGCTGACGAGTGGTGGTCTGTCGAGGGTGATTAGACGGTTGTGATGATTGTCAAGGGTATGAGATTTTTGCTCTTTTTACGTTTCCAAAACATTCGAATCCCATTGCATGAGAATCTAACAATTCCATGAGGAGAGGGGAGAATAAAATTGAATCAATTTTCATTCATGGGAATGCAAGTTATCTGAGACTATTTTCTTAAACCTTGAACTAAATGTGAAAATATTGCATTCTCATGGCTACATTCTTGAGAATGTGAGAAGATTTTGCAAACGACGCGCTCTCTTAGTAGTATATTTATACCTTTCATTACTTAAAAAAAAAGAGTTTAATTATACTTTCATTGATCCAAATGTCAAAATAAGTACTTCAAAACCCGATAGATCTTTAGTCTTGATATATTCTTAGGTAAAACTTCAATTTAGTCATCAAACAAAATATGGGTTAAACATGTTTTTAGTCTTTCATAAATTTTTAATTTTGTGTTTTATCCCTCATAAATTTTTTTGCCAAAAATCGTCCCTCATAATTTTTTTGTAAGGTTTTAGTCTCTGTCATCATGTTAAGTTATTAACTATTGACGTGACAATTAACTTGGTCGTGCAGCGAAAGTGGAGAAAGGGGGAGGAGAGAAGCAGGTGAGGTTGTTTCGTTAGTAGCGGCTAGACGGCAACTCATGGAGCTGTAGCAGAGAAGAAGAAGACAATAAGCGTAAGCTAAGATGAGTATTGGAGTATGCAAAGGAAGAACAAATGAGTGCGCTTTAAAAAGGGTGAAGGACTAACAATATATATTTTTTAGGGATTAAGTAAGACAACAATATTTTGTTTAAAAACTAAATTGATGTTTCCTCAGCATTCTCAAGAAAAGCAGACATATGTATCTTGCCTCAACAAGATTTACTACACTTCAATCTCAAGTATATTGCTAGGGGTTATCTTACATATACAACAAAAGTGAACAATAAAGAATAGACAACATACAAAATATAATAGTTTTTAATTATACATGGTCTCACATACTTATTATATTATACAATAATTTTGTCTTTCTTACTATATTTTATATTTTGTAGTTGTCCATGTATGATTATGTAGCATTTCTCTATTATTAGACGTTGCCTATACTACAGTTCTACTTTGTTACATGATGAAACTAGCTAGAAACTCACAATAACTAATGCCTTTCGGATCATACACTTTACTTGCACGCGGAGAAGGCCATCATAATTCTTCTTTGTGTTCTTGAATTGGCCTTAAACTTGCAGCATACTTGTTAGCCCCTTCTTGTGAACAATCATCCCGTTCCCCATGACCAGCAGCAACGATGAGACGAGGATGGAGCCTCCCCTTGGAGCATTCCTGAACAATCAAACGCCCCAACTCTGAGTTCCCTCTGCTCATGTCCACCTTATCTATCAAATCCTTGAGTTGGCCTCTGCTCATTCGCACCTTGATTCTCACCGCGCCTCCTTCATGACCCACTACTGGGTGCACCAGTGCTCCCTTGCTGCTCCTCCTCTTCTTCCCAAACCCAAACCAAGCATTACCCATATTCTCCCCCCCCCCCTCTCTCTCTGTCTGCTAAGTGGTTGATTAATTGCCTCTGTATATGGATCAGGATCTATATAAGGGAAGTGGGGGCGAGTTTTTGATAGGAAGGCGCCACCCTCATTAAATACGCAAACCTATCAACTGGAAAGAAGTAACGTATGAAGCTTAAACACTAGAGTACCATTGTTGACAATTTGACAAGCATGAACGGGATAGATGTCTACCCAATGGGTGGATGAAGTCATGGACCGGCACGAGGACCATGACCAATTGACCATCCATCCTCTGTGCCACACAAAATATAGTAGAATTATGCATGGCCCCTCATTTATTGCTCCCTAGGCTGGGAAACATGAATTACGATTTCGATAACACAAGTTGGTTGGAATGGTAAGCAAATTAGTTCATTTTTTAAATGATTTTGGATTTAATATTGAAAAAAAAATTATTAAAAAGGACAATCACAATATTTTGAGCTAAAATAGTTGATCGCATTAGTAATAAAATTTAAATACCATTGCAAAGAAAAAAAATATCTAGTATTATTTCAAATCCAATTTATTGCCCTCTTCTTTATGTGAGATTTGAGGAAACATATTATCTTAGTCGAGAGTGGATTGTTTTAAATGAAATTCTTATTATGTGAAATTAAATGTAATCTCTCATCATCAATATCTTTATTGCTCGTGCCATGTGTAAGTCGTCTTCTCATTTAAAAGTGAGCAATCACAATTAATCTCATATGACAAGAATTTCACTTGAGATTGTCTATTTCTTATCCTAGCCACTCTAAAATGTTTAAATAGGTAGTAAAATATTTTTAATTTTCAGTTTTTGGTCTTTCAACATCCTTGAAGGTATGCTCATTTAAGGAGGTAGATATTGGCAATTTTTTTAAAAAATGAGCATAAAAAACTTTTAAAATTATGTTTTTATTTTATTTTATTTCAAACAATGAGCACATTTTATACTCTTTCTAAAATAAGAGAATAAAATTAAGATTGTGATATGGTTAAATATAATTTTTTTTAAAAAAAAGAGATAAAGTCAAAAGTTTAGAGTTATTAGATTTGGATTGGTCCATCTCTCAATTAAGACTAAAATAATTAATTGTTATTGCTAGTATGACCCGTTTTCAAGAGTTTGGTTTTCTAATGACGACGAATGGAACCGAATAATGAAATGATCAAGAGAATAACCCACCCGTAATTGAAATGGGAAGGGTGACAAAAAAGCTTAATTAATGTAGTGTAGAAGCAGGTTTAGGGGTAAGCCAATTAATGCCGCCACATTTTTTTGATTCACCGTTATGGTCTTATGGCGGCTCTGCAATTCTCATTCGCTATTTCCAATTCCATAATACTCTTTGGTACGGAACTTGAATTCCTTAGATTGGTCATCACGTGCAAATAAAATTAAGTTGACGTTGTTAATTTCTTGTTATTATTCTAATTCTAGTTGCTTTAATTAGTCATGCTATCAAACAGAAGGAAGCAAGGCGAAAACCTAGTTTCTATTTTTGTTAGTAATGCTATATTCTCCAATCAATATATATATATATATATATATATATATATATATATATATATTAATCCTCTTTCACACTAAATGAAATTTTAAAAATAAAAAAAAAAACAATTGATGGACATTAAGGGAGGAGCATAGGATGGTGCTCCACATACACCCTTGGTCAGCCCACATGAGGGACAAGAGGGGAACTATGAGAAGGTATGGACTGAGGAGCTTTGGATCATGTCCCCACATCCCCAGTTATCAACGGAACCAACCCAAGGCCTTTTGGTCACTCTTTGAGTTTAGAAATCTTTGTCTCAAAAGACGCCCTTGTCATAGTTTGCCAGCGTTAGGGTCAGAACCCAGATCTGAGGGCTTCCCCTGCACACTCCAGCATGAGCTGATAGCTCATCCAATAGTTTTTCCCTTATATCCATTTAGGACTTGCACATCATAAGCAAAAGTGAGAAAGACAAAAGAGAGTTTTGTTTATCCTAGGAATAAGCAAGTAAGTTTTGAAGAGAGAGAGAGAGGACAACGACTTGTCCTTAGGGGAGCTGGCCTGGTGCTCCAGCCCAAGAAGGAAGGGGCTTTGGACCGCACCCTTGAGGTCAGCTCCAAATCTTGGAATATGATGAGAGAAATGCAAAAGAGAGAGAGAGAGAGAGAGAGAGAAAGAGAGAGAGCAAGAGAAAGGCAAGGCAGAGAAAAGGATATCAGAACTCAGCACAACATTCCCAAGAAAGAGATATTGGAGAGAAGCCGGAGAGAAACTCAAACCAAATGATGTCTTCGAAAAGAGACATTCTTTCTAAAGCCAAGGCAAGAGCCATCCACAAGAAGGCTTTGGTTGGAGGACAAGTGCCGGTCACTCTCCACATTCATCCCTCATAGCATCCTCCATACTTCCATTTCCTCTACCTCAAATTTCATACTAAGGTTGCAAACCCAAAATCTCACTCATTCAATCATTTATGCATTTAAACTTGTTTTGAGTACAACGGTTTAAATCAACCATCAATGCCTTAATTTTGCAAAACTGATAAAAAGTTATTTCATTTAATATGCAGAAGAATTTATAGGTTAATTTTATGAATTTAAATGATTGATAATATAAAGTAAAGTTTTTGTTATCCTGTTGTTTAATCAAATTTTGATTTATAAGTAAAAATAATAGACTATATTTTTTGGTATTTAAAAATTTATTTTTGACAAATGTATACAGGTTAAGAAAATAATTAATTTGCATATATTCAAAGAAAATATTAAGTGTTTAAACTAAATTATTCTTATAAAAAATTGTAATGCAATTAATACAATAATAGAAAGTTCATAATAAATAGAAGCATAATTAAAAATATAATAATTAATATTTTCTTAATCTAATTAAAAAATAATTATTTTTAAATAAAATTTTGAGTGAGATGTGAAATATAAGGTAGGTAGGATGGAGTATTTATTTTTTTTAATTAAGTACAAAGGATGATATAAAGGGGAACCCATTAATTAGCCTCCTATCACGTTTTTGTTTTTGGCCAATGTCGCGCATCACGGCATCACGTGAAATAGCCATTTACTGGCGACGACATGACACAATTTAAGGCTGCATTCTTGGTCCGGCATCCGGATTGTGCAAACTATAAAAAAAATTTTCTCCCAAAAATAAAATATGGGTGAAGTTAATAAGTGCCTCTAGCACTTGGAAAGAGACTCAAAATACAATGATTTAAGATTTTTTTATGTATTTTAAATTTTTATTTTTTATGGATTATTTAACTAGAGTCTTAGCAAAATTCTTAAAATAATTATTCATTTAATTATTTTAGTATATATTTGACTAAATATATCAAATATATTGAGTTAAAAATGACCTAAATACTCAAATAAACACTTATCTTAAAAAGGATAAAGTAAATTAACTTTTATAGGGTTTTGTTAATAAGTACTTTACCTCAAAAATAATTGTTAAATAATAAAAAAGAATCCTAAACTTTCACTCAGTTACAAGTAGATATCTCAAACTTTTAAATATTTAATTTAACCCTTAAATTTTCACTCACTAGTAAATAGCCACCACTAACCATTAACTCTTTCAATTAAATTTTTAAACTACAATAATTCTCATAGTTAAACATTATGTAAAATTATATTTAGCTCACTATCAAAATGTTTGAGAACGACAAGTTAAGATTTATGAGTGCTATGTGTCAAAATTTTAACTGATTTTTTCTTAATTTTTCTTTTGTTATCTTATTAAACATTATTTAAAGACATGTTAATATATTAAACAATTAAAAGATATTTAATAATAGATTTAGAATAACTACATATTTTTTTCTCATACTTAACTAGCAATATTAAAGCAAATTAAATTAAAAAAATTTAAGCAAATTAAATTAAAAAAATTTAACATGATTTATTTTAAATTTTATAGAAATGTATTAATATTTTTAAAAAACATTATATGGGAAAAAATTGTTAAAAATGGTAGAGATACTTTAGTAATAGTATTTTATTTGAAAATTATTGTAACTTAAGAAATTAATTTAATTTTTTTTATAAATGTCAGTAATTCTTTGTAAGTGAATTAAAGTTTAAGAATGTAATTGAGAGATTTGATGGTTGATGTTGGCTAATTGCAAGTGATTAAAAGTTTATAAATTAAATTGAAATATTTAAAACTTTAAAGTACCTACTTGCAACTGAGTAAAATTTTAAGGGATGTAGATGTTATTTTTGTTTATAAAAATATTATCTTTTACAACAAGAAAATTTTCCTACATCCAAATATGATTTCAAATAAAGGGAATTTCACTTTAAATAATAAAATGGAGAATTTCCACTTTTCAATCAGTAAAATAATTTTTATTAGATTATTTCTTTGGAGCCCCTACTTCTTCTGATAATGACTTAATTAGTGATCGTATCAAACCCAGGATATAGACTACATAAAAAGATTTGAATACTATTCATATTAAAATCTTCAAATTTAAATATAAGAACCAAAGTTTAAATGACATTCTACTGTAATTATTTCAAAACAAATTTTAATGTAAACAAAAATATTATGTTATGTAAAATATATTAATTAAAATATACAAATTTTACAATTTATCCCTAATTAATTTTTTGAAAAATATAACTTAAAAAAATCATGATTGTTTTAAAGCTTCTTTGGGTTAAAGAGTGTTCTAACTTTTAAGTCAATAAATAAGAAGAGGGTACACAAGTTAGGTTAGAATGGACTTGAGTTTTCTCAAACTTGGCCTCATGTTTCAGTCGAGTCAAATTTCAAACAAGACCCTAATGCTCGAGATAGTAAACTTGATTATGTTTAGGCCAAGTTAATACCAAGTCTAAACCAGACTTTCCTCAGACCAATGCTCTCTCACAATTAGATGTGCTATACCAAAAAACTTATGAAGTTATAAAAATTAATCACTAGATCTCAATTTATGATTGATGACCAATAATGTCATTGAGATGATTCAAAGAAAGTCTAAGCGATCCAAAATACAGGTGACATTCGAGGCCAAGAACTCAAGTTGTTTTGTTATTTGGCTACAACAATTAAGGGTCGACCACAACATTAACGAATCGAAGCACATGGATGCATGATTCAAATTTAAAGTGAAGGAAAAATTGAAGTAAGGAAGGCACAGAGAGCAACAAAATAGAAGTCATGAAGTTGCCACGAACTACGTGGCATTCGACCAATATGCAGTGATGGTCGACTATATATCAACAAGGACTCTGAAGAGTTGTTGGCCGACCATATCATTAACTTAGAACAATACCATCATGAATAGCAATAACATGTTGATCATCAAGGAAGCCTCATTGAAAACACATGGTAGTTAGCAACACATGTCTAGTGAGGCAACACCAAAAGCATGCGAGTTTGAAAAGTGAAGTGAAAATGGCTGTTTTTTTTTTTAATTGAAAAGTGAAAATGACGGTGACTAAGAGTAATAAAAAATAAATTTATGTATACATGCAAGTCAGGTTGGACAATTCTAAAAAATTGAGCATGTTCTCAACAATAAGAGCTCCTCTTATTTTTTGTTTGCAAAACTCAAATTTTACATAAATCGAATAAAACCTTACTCAAATGGCTTGTGTTCGGACGAAGTCTTACACACACTTGAGAAGACAGTTGATTTTCTTTTCAACACCAGACAATTTTATTAGGCATAGTGCGTTATGCATTGCAATTGCAAAAATGTTATTTTGACTGCTCAAAATATGTAAATACCTTTGCAGTCCTCTCATGATACATTGTGGGTGTGAGGAGTAAAAGTTTTTACACCATTTGAGTGGTTTAAATAGTAATTCTCTTGGTCTCCTACAATTGGGTTTGTTTTCTTTCAGTCCAATGGTCGTCTGTACCAAACCATTGCATAATGGGCTTAGAACAGGAGGCCTTTTAACTCTTTGAAAGATACTATATGGGCCTAGGCTCAATTGGAAACCGTAATAGCTGCAGCCCGTGAAAAGCAAGGGACCCGCATTCAATTCCAATGGGAGAACGCGGACCCCATGAAATCAATCTATGATTCGTTTTACCTATTAAACCAAGTTCTTACATCTTAGCATCTCCAATCATGAACGTGGTTATACTCATAAACAATTTACTCCATTACTATTTGAGCTTAATTTAATGATTCATTCTCCAGAATTGGACAGCAATGTCTCTTACTATTTTTTTATTAAAAAATTACTGTTTGATATACATACATATATATATAATAACTTTATACATGAAATTTGGGGATTCGGGATTTCCTCACGTTCAAGTTCGCTTAGCGGATTTTATCTTGATTTTTTGAGAGCTCTAGATATACATTGAAGTGAATTCCAAGAGAGAATCTCGGAGAGTTTGACCAGTTTGGAGGGTAGTATTGAACACGATTAATCTTACATAAGGATTTTGCATCATGTTATTCTTATTCTTGATTGTGATGGGAAAGATGCAAATGATATTTTACCAAGTAAAGCCACACGACCTTGTTTGTTCCAAGAGGAGGTCCATCATCCACCTGATGTGTCTCGACCTGCTCCCTCTTACCACGTGATACCATGAGACACGAAGCTAAAGCTTATCACCTTGGCTTCTCCAACCAAATGATGATAAAAAAACCTCCAAATAGCTAGTTTTTATTTCTTTTATTTTTATCTATCCTCAAAATACACAGCTTTTCCTTTTCTTCTCAGTTCCCATCCATTATAGAAAAGAAGGCCACTTTTAGGTCCTCCTTCAATTCTTCACCCACAACACAACTTGCTTGCTTTCAACCATAAGGACTTCACTCATTGCCACACGTTCAAACCCGCTTTCAATTATTCATTAGCATCATCATTATTAGATTAAGATAATGCAATTTCTGACACACTCTGTCCTCTCCTCTCCTCTCCACCCATGCCTGTAAACTTTGCCCATTTTGATTAATCTAACTTAGAAACTATTATTGTTCTTAGCTGCCTCTCCCCACAGGCTGTCTCTGACTCTGACTCCCATTTTTTACAAGTCATTTTTTATTTGTTTACTTTACACACTCCAAAGTTTAGCCATGTTCTTACTCAACTTGATCTTCAATAACTGTGATAATTAGTATTTATTATTATTATTCAATGCCGGTCAAAGCGTTTCATTGGTTTACATAAAGTGAGCAAGTGGCTCTCAATCATTCTATTACGAGTGGTGTCGCTAGTAGTTTAACGGAGGGCGATCCAGACATTTCACATGGGAAAGATTCATTTATTTTGGTGGAGTGTTGAAGGGAGTAGGATAATGTGAAGCAATAGAAACAAGATTGAATCTGTGAACTCCATAGTGAAGTTGTTTTTCCCTTCTAGTGTTTTCTCCTTTTTTGAGCTCTCCACATATTAGTTTTTATGGTGCAATTTGATTGATGGGGAAGAAGAAGGGAGGTGGTACCTCATGGTTGACCGCTGTGAAAAGGGCATTCAGATCTCCAACCAAGGACACTCCCAAAAAGAGCAAAAGAAAAGACGACCCTGACCAACAGCAAGAAGAGCAAGACCAAGACAAGGTGAGTGTCAACATCTATGATATATCATTGATCCCTTTCAACTAAGATAATGAACCTTTTTCTGTTTTTGGTTGGAGAAGAGAGACAGAAGAAGATGGATTTTCAGGAAACCTGCGAACCAGGAAGCGGTTGGCTCTCAAACGAACGCGGAGCCTTCAACGGCTTCAGGACAAGTGTCGGTGGTGGCGGTGGCAGCAGCCGCGGATCAAAAGCACGCAGTTGACGTCGCAGTGGCCAGCGTGGAGCGTGCAAGGTTCAACAACCATGCCAGGGATAAGGAGCAACAGGCTGCCATTCTGATCCAAACTGCTTTCAGAGGATATCTCGTGAGTGCAGTGCAGTGGAGCTATAATGGATTTATATTAAGAATCTAACGACAATTATCTAGTTAATTAAGAATGAATTAATGTTAATGAAGTGTGATTTTGAAGGCAAGAAGAGCGCTTCGTGCGCTGAAGGGGCTGGTGAAGTTGCAGGCATTGGTGAGGGGCCACAACGTTAGGAAGCAGGCGAAGATGACCCTTCGGTGCATGCAGGCTCTTGTTCGTTTACAAGCCAGGGTGCTTGACCAGCGCAGCAGGTTCTCGCACGAAGGTAGCTCTAGCAGAAAATCCACTCTCAGCGACACCAATAATAGCCTCTGGGAATCACGCTATCTTCAGGACATTTCAGATAGGAAATCAATGGTAAGTAAATCAGCACCACGGCTCATTCCACCATTTTAGAAAATAATACATCTATACTTCAAATTTGCCCCAGCGTTGGGACAAACGCAGCATCAAGGAAGGATACATGTCAGAAAAGAATATACCTTTTATGTTGTTTGAAGGTGTTTGTTACTGTGACAGTCAAGAGAGGGAAGTAGCATAGCAAGCGATTGGGATGAACGACCACACACAGTTGAACAAGTTAAAGCCATGCTTCAGAGGAGGAAAGAAGCAGCCATGATGCGAGACAACAACAAATCCTTTTCTATTTCTCAACAGGTTCACTCTGACTCACTAGAGAGATTCTTAAGTGGTCTCGGAGCATCAACGTTATAACCAATCTAATAAAACAAAACAAGAAAAATCCAAGAGCACCTAAGAGTTTTTGCTCAGTAATACTCTGTTTCTGAATTCTGGGTTACAATGTCACAGACTCGAAGGAACGGTGGAGCATCATCATCATCAGCAATTGGCAATGAAGATGAGGTAGGAGTAGAGAGGCCGAAACGGCTGGACCGTTGGATGACTATGGGAAGAGCCTCAACAGATCAAAGAAGAGACCCCATCATCAAGAACGTGGAAATCGACACCTCTCACCCTTACTCATCATACTTAGCAACTACTAATTACCGAAGATCACACCCAAATTATCAATACAATCCACATTCACACCAACCACAGAGGCATTCAATTGCATCCCCTGCAACCCCGTCTCCGGCAAAGTCAAGACCAGTTCAAGTCCGGTCAGCGAGCCCACGCTGCGGCAGAGAAGACATAACCTACCACAGTAACCACACATCCCAAACACCGAACCTGAGGTTGAGCAGTAATCATCATTTCAGGGCTGGAACGAGTAGTAATGGTGGGGCCACTTTGCCTAATTACATGGCTGCCACGGAATCCGCAAGGGCTCGGAGTCGGTCGCAGAGTGCCCCGAGGCAGAGGGCATCGACGCCTGAGAGGGACAGGGCTGGGTCAGCGAGGAAAAGACTGTCTTACCCTTCTGCACCTGATCCTCATAATGTAGTAAGAATAATGGGGTATGGTTTAAGGAGTCCAAGCTTTCGGAGTGTGGGTGGATTGCGTTTTGGGTTGGAGCAGCACTCCAACTACTCCTCTTGCTGCACTGACAGTCTTGGTGGTGAGATCTCCCCTGCTTCAACTGGTGACTTAAGAAGGTGGTTGAGATGATTTAATGCCTACTTTGATGATGACTATGATGATCCGTGATCTATACTACTCGAGTTCGAGTCGTGCTTTATATACTTCTTATGTGAAATATTGTATCGACTCATAATTTATTTATTATTAAATTAGATTTTAATGAGCTTTACGTTTTAATGAGATCTCATCTAATAATAAATGAATTATAAGTCGATATAATGTATCACTTATAGTTAACATTTCTTTTGACTCAGTTGGTTTTCTCTAATTTTTTATTTATTTATTTCTGATTTAGGGTTGTGATGTTAGAGTTAATTTTTTTGTTTTCATGATAGGAAAAGCTAAGGGTTCTCATCCATGTGTTCATTTATCATTTTTCTCCCTTCTAATATAAAAGTGAGCCAGACGTGGTGGCCTACCTTACTTGTCTTGTTGAATTGAATTGATGTTGAGACTTGAAAGAATGAATATAAACCAATTTGAGTGACCTTCCGGACTCTCCTGTACTTGTATTTTAGCTGTGGCCTTTACCCACATTGTTAGACCAGCCATCTCGCGTGAGCAAAATCGTACTATCATGGAGTGGAGATACTTTGCAGTTACCAGAGTTTAGAAAATCTCACTCAAGTACCAGGTGTCATATCCTTTTACTATTCCCTAAAACAGTAATTGACATGTGATACCACGCTTCTACATCATTAATTGAGAGATGATCAAAAACTTATTGGTAATCCTGTATACAGTTAAAAATAACAATCATAGAAAAGAGAAAATATGACTGAAGACCTGGGCTCAACGTTACAGCCCAAAACAAATGAGAGAAATGCATCAACTAACAAGAATAATACACTTCAACTTCTCATATTTCGTGAGTTTTCTTATCGTGCCAAAAATCTAGAAGAGCGGAACTCATATTTTAGAAATCTCAACAAACATAAATATAGGATTCCGTGGGTATCTACTGATAGATCTATTGATATGGTACTTAGTGTGTGGTATATGCCATTTTGTATATATGTTTAATGATGTTGAACCTCGAAATGACTAAGGAGGAAGCATCCTTTTTTAATGTTAAAGTTTGAGAAAGCCTACCCATGTGTGGATCGATGTGTGTGCTGGCTTCAACAATGGGGGAGTGCCCTGAGCTTATGATCACTTGCTAGCTCCTACACGTTTGGATTTATCTAGTAGCTTTGAAAATGAAAGGCTAGCGTAAAACAAGGTTGAAGGTTATGCCATTACGTTTTTTCCCTTTCTTTCATAAGACAATTGGGGGAGCTGCCTGGTTCAACGCCATATCAGGGAAAAATCAATTTAAAGTGAAAATAATTCTTACCCACCTTTCACCTATGTTTGCAAATAATGAATAGGTTTACGGTCCAAACCTATCATGTAGGGCGGATCTCATACATCTAAGAAACATCAAGCAGAGCTCAAGATGACCTAAAGACATAACAATCAGACAATAATGTGACTGACACTGCCATTACTCTGTCATAAACATATGATTATGAGTCGCACAGTTATGAACACCTTGAATAACAGTCATAAACAATGAACAGAGCTACTACAATACACACACACTATGGAATTCTAGCTCCTAACTAGGTATGAACTAAATCTATATTTTACTACTCACTATTATTCTAAGAACTGACTTGAGCGTCAGAGTATCTTTTACAGGTACACCCATGGTTAGCCATGACACCTCTCACAAGTACTCTTGACTAAACACTAGCCTACTTATTCATCTCTTGAGGTCTCAAATCCAACTCAAGATACGAGTTGTAGAATCTTCTGTAATAAATAGGCATATTTTTATTCTTCAATTCAATGTCCAATTTTTTTCTCTCTTTCTTTTAGCAAGTTACAAATGTTAAATGGTACAATATATAATTGAAAAATATTATACATGGTGTCTCACACATAAACGACTACAAATAATACATTTTTATATAATTCCTCGGCACTTACAATTACTATTTAAACCATCATTTAATCCCTCTTAAATTACCAGACAATAGAAATGTCATGAACCCTGAGTATAGATGTATAGAAGCAGGGGAAGTGGTCCCCCACTGTGGGGTGGGGGCGCTTCCCCCCACTGTGATTTGCAAATTTTTTTTTACAAAAATATGAGTATATATAGAGTTTTGCGTCATTTGATAATCATTAATCTTGCCCACTAGAAAACTCACATTAAAATAAAAATTATTAAAAGAAATAAATTTATTATTTTATTTTTAATGTACTCATTACTCTATTAGTTAGGTCTTATCAATAGCAATTGTATTAGTTGAAATAATTTTTATTTTTTGTTATGAATATCATAAAAAATTGACTTCATAATTGTATGGAAGATATCACACCCCAACTTAGGATGTGACTGCGCGTAGGGTAACTGCCCTACGAAAGCACTAACGTGACCTACTAACATGTAAAAATGCAATTTAATATTGGATAAACATTAATAATCATCTAAAAAATAGTTTACAACTGTTTTGAACTAGAATAAGTAAAATAATAATAAGTTTACATGATAAGAATACTACTGTCTAAAATACTGAAACTAATAAACTGCAAGGACCCTGTCCTAGTGTGTATGGAGCATACTGCATACTACGGTAGATCTCCACTCAAGCAGAGCTTACCACGGAAGTCTAGAAGCCTTGTTCTACTGCACGAGGGGACCGTCCTCACTAGCCTTAATCGAATCTGAAATGGTTTGACAGAAGGGTGAGTTGTCAACTCAGTGGTGGGTACTTCGGTACCACCCAAATAACAAGTATACAGATATCATAGCATGCGAAAACATATATACACACATACACTCACACAATACTGAAGGAATAGCAACGAGCATAACTGCATGTACTGAATTAAAGGAATTACGCAATACACTGTCTAAATTGGTAACTGAATAACTGACAACTGGAATTGTACGTGTGCCCATGTCCTTAGCGGAGGGAAGGACACAATTCAAGGGAGTCGCAGCGCGACCTTACTTCGCCAGGAATATTTCCGAGTGGTTTTGGTATACACGCAACCCGGATACCTGCAGAGGCACGCATACCCTAAGTTTAAGGAGCATGATGCTCGGGGGTCTGATGGGGCACGCGTGCCATAACTGTGGAGCGTGGCGCTCATAAAACTGGCGGGGCACGCATGCCGTAACTGTTGGGTCTGGTTTACAAGATCGTAGAACCTCGTACTATTCTAAGTTATCTGCTCTAGTATCTACTGTTTGTGAAGTCTTTTAAGGAAAGTGTCTTAATTACCCAAGTTGTTAAGGCCTAAGACTACTCGGTTGATAATTGTGTCCTAGTTAACTAGTCTTTGTTTATTAGTCCGACTTTAAGGACTAGGGTCCCATACTTAGGACAGGATTCCTAGGTAAGAGAGGTGCGTCACAACGAACATCTTAAGTACTAAGTCTTACCTTAACCAGAACCTGCCCCTTGTTAGGGTCCACGCCTAAATCGAAATCTTTATTATTAAGTCTTATGTATAATCCTAGCCTAATATCTCTAAAGATAAGGTACCTAGGGTTTAGGTCTCTATGCTAACATAACATGGCATAAACATATTATATAGCATAATAGAACATGGCATATCATAGCATAACTTGGCATACATAGCAATTACTGATCATACGTATACTTGACTAACATGTTATAGCTAATCGAAGCATTTAATAAATCCTAGCATGCAATGGCACAACTGATTGATTGATGGACCGCCTAAGTGGAACCGCCACTCACCTGAAAAGTCGCGGAGATGAGGAACGCTGACATTGGGAGCTCCTAATGGCGTGACTGGCACCCCCAACTAAAACCACCCATCAGAACCTGCACAATAAAACTTTTAACTGGTAGGCCTCACTGTAACAATTTTAGCATCGCTACGACACTCTGGCATTGTCACGGCGGCAGCGCCAGGGCCTACTACCCTAAGCCATTCTAAAGGAAGAACAACTACCTACCGAA
The DNA here is from genome assembly GCA_003254905.1 of Nissolia schottii. Lineage (NCBI taxonomy): Eukaryota > Viridiplantae > Streptophyta > Magnoliopsida > Fabales > Fabaceae > Nissolia > Nissolia schottii. The sequence goes on from QANU01030108.1 coordinate 140,914, forward strand.
GGGAAAAGAAGTGAGCATAACTCTTCTAATAAGGAAGAAGGAGTCTGAACTCTATGCAAGTTGAAATGGGGAGAGGAAGGATCTATATATGTGTGTGTGTGTGTGAGGGAGTGACCAAACGGACGGGTCGGGCCTGTGGAAACGTGCCCAATCATCCAAAAAAATGCGGAGTTGAATGTCCATAGGACTCCATAGAAGGCAGAATGTTGCCTCCAAACAACATTCAACGTTCCCTTGTCCACGGTAAAGAGCTTCGTCGAAGACGTGCAGAAGCTCGTCGAGTTGGAGCCAAAGGCACTGTGCAGCTTAAAAAAAAACAACGGAATCCTCATGCACTACGTTACGACCTCCAGCGCATACCTCCGGAAAGCATAAGACGTCGTTGACTTTGACATCACGTACTACTGAAGCAAAGACCCGTTGACTCCTAGGCTTTTCGAATACATACTTGAGGAAAGAATAGAAACATTGGGTTTGTGGGAGCGATAAAAAAGTATTCGTAATTTAGATAAGTTCTTGAAAGTTAAAGAGGAGTTTGACTCGGGAACTTTACTTTAGTGATTGAACGGATCAAGTGTTTGGGTTGAAAGATGGGTGTGCATTGGAACGTTTGCGTATTTGTTGGCAGGATAGTCATTGTGCACCAAACAATGACTACTTTTGTAGGCCGGGTAAGGTTTATAAGGAAGCAAGGGTTTGTATACGCGATGATGTTAAGAAGACTAAGGGAGCAAATGATGTGAAGGACGAGTTGTGAGGATGGGGCAAGTTAATGTGTGGCCCTAGTTCTCTTTGATTTGAATAATGTTGTGGTAAGATGTGTGGGATTTGATGAACTATATAAGGAATTGGTTTTCTTTTAATTATTTTTAGTACTCCCATAATTTTGTAATTGTTTTCTTCTGATTAGACTATCTAATTTTGCACTATATTTTGTAACTTCCCTTTAATAATGTTTTTCAAAAAAGTGTCAACTTCTCTTTTCCATGAAAAATGTTTGTTGGACATAGAAGTTGACATAAAAGGTTCTAACATTTAATTTGATGTGAAAAAAGTTTATAACTTTGTTCAATTAAGTTTGTAACAAAAAAAAATATGTTTTATAATAATGCATACAAGTGGAGCAGAAGAGAGAATATGTGTGTGACTTCAGATTAAATAAAATAATGTCATTTAATAAAGTTTATGGACATATTTGTTTGAGCTTATTTGTCAAAATAATCAATTTTTTTGCTAAAATAATCAATTTTGTATATTTGCACACATTTTTTAAAATAATATGAATCTCATAAAATTTTGTTTTTAGCTTTTTGTGCCCTATGTCAAAAATTAAACTTTTAATCACTTTTTTAGAAAGTTGAAATAAGCACATCCTATAACTCATGATAATAGTTTGTAACGGGAGCAACAAATGTTTGTAGCATTTGTTCAATAGAGTTTGTAACTTTTGTAGAGAATGTGTGCAAGCAAAAAGAGTCGGTCGTCAGTTGTCAATTTGTAATGGGAGCAAAAAAGTTTTGGAGCATTTGCTCAATAAAGTTTGTAACCAAAAATAACATTTTTATGAGAATGACGAGAAGAGATAGATAGATTATTGTCAATAGAGCAAAAGTGAGCGTCTAACATCAGTCAAGTCATTCTCTCTCTCTCTCTCTCTCTCTCTCTCTCTCTTGTACTATACTAGCACATTTTCTCAAAAAATTATTTTTTGGTTATAAACTTGATTAAATAAAATTATAAACTTTTGTTGCAAGAGTTATAAACTATTATCGTGAGTTATAAACTTATTCAATCTGACGTCACACTCTCTCTTTTCTTCTCTATCGACGAGACGAGACACTCTTTTTATTTTGCTCCACTGACATAAAGAAACGTACTCTTTCATTACAAACTGAATTGAATAAAGGTTTTAGACATTTGTTCAATCAAATTATAAACTGGCGAAAGAGAAAAATGTTTGACGGATGAAATATTTTTAAATTAAATTTTCTATTTATTATGGGACTCATTAGCACTACGGTAGCACAGTAATTTATGGTCCAAATAAGGGGACCGTTATTCCATCAATAGCAGTGAAATTTGAACATGTAAACATTTTTTTTTCCTTCTAATAACATATAACCTTTTGCGAACTACTCGGTTCATGAAACAAATTAAGTTTAAATGTTTGCTGAACTAAATCTAAATTCTAATTAGCATATTCAATAGGTCCATCAAATGGGCCTTTGGACACAAGGTCTATGATAAAACAATCCTAGTTACTCACTATTTTTATTTTAGATATAGGCATTAGTATTGAGTTTTTGTTTGGTCAAAGAAATGTAATTTGATTGTTGAGATTGAAGTGAAGCATTTCCTTTTTGTTCTTTTTGGACTTGATGTAAGCCTGCATCAAATTCCAGTCACTGCACTGTGTAGATATGGCGTGGCCTGGCATGTTGCATTGCGGTGTTTGCCATCTAACCTGGGGCTCGAAAGTTTGGGCTCACCATGAGCCCCGTCGATTTTGACGGGCTATAGCCCTTTTTTTTGTAATGCTTTGGTTTGACCCACAACTAAATTAAAACAGACATATGTAGGTCAACATAAAAGGTCACTCTCCAGATACCACATTAACATTTCCACGCTAGAAATCATCTTCCTCGCAATACATGATCTGCATGATTTTATTAGTGTGTTTAAAAAGTTTACAATGCTCCAATTTCGAGAGAAAAAAAATGATAATATAAGTGGTTTGTAATAAAAGTATTTTATAAATGAAAATGAAAATGAAAAATGAAAATGAAACTCTTAAAAAGCTATATTACAAGAATTTAAACAAAAAAAATATTTTTTTAAAAGTTAATCTAAACAAGCCGCGTATCGACTTAAACTCCATTTACGATGGATAATATTTTAATGAGTCCACATCTTAATGAAATCCAATCCAATAGTAGATGGAGTGTGAGTCAAAACGATATCAAGCATCAAATAAGTAAAATTATCATTTCTTTCTTTATCAAATTTAAATACAGTAAATTCATTAAAAATTATTAATATCACTTAGGTATCCTTTTATTAGAGGCAATCATATTCTAGTATTAGTTAACGTGTCAATTAACATCGCTGATGTGGCGTCACACGTGGACCCACTACGTGGCGTAACCCATTTTTTCCTTGGATCCGAATCGGTCTGCCCCGACCCGGTTTGGAAACCCCCCCCCAAATTTTAAAACCTAAATCTCCAAATGAGAACCCCTTCATCATCATCGTCCTCTCCCTGCCATCGTCCTCCCCATGGCATCGTCTTCCCCACGCCGCTGTCGCCGTCGCCTTTGTCGAGCGTCTTCTCTCTTCTCTCTCTCTTCGTCTCGCGTCGCGTCGCTCTCTCTCGTCCATTGTCTTTGCCAGCCACTCTTCGCCGCGCGCCACCCACTCTCCACCGTTGTGGCATTAAATGACAGCGTTTTGGGGTCTGTTGTCAAAGAGGAAGGCCAGAGGATGGAGAAGTTCGCGAGGCTGATGGGGGTGCCGTTCGAGTTCAGCGCAATGAGCCTGGATTCGTTGCGTGATGTCACACGGGAAGGGCTTGGGGTTCGTGATGATGAGGCAGTTGCCGTCAACTACGTGGGAGAGTTGAGGAGCGTGGGGGTTGAGGAGAGGGAGCGCGTGATTGCCATGCTCAAGTCTCTGGGCCCCAAGGTTGTTACAATTGTTGAGGAGGAGGCTGATCTCTCCACCTCAATGGACTATTTCGCGAGCTACTTCGACTAGTGCCTTAGGTTTTACAGCGTTTATTTCGAGATACTAGAGGAGAGTTTTTCCCCATCAATAACGAGAAGTTAATGCTAGAGAGGGAGTGTTCCAGGAGTATTGTTAGGGTTTTGGCATGCAACGACAACGACGATTGTGGTGAGAGGAGGGAGAAGGGGACGCAATGGTACGAGAGGCTGAGCAAGCAGTGGGGGAAGCCGAAAGGAGGAACGATAGAGTGGTTGATTTAGGGGGTGGGTAGCGATTTAGGTCTGCAGATTTTTTTTAAAATTTTAAAGTAACTGGTCGGATCCTACAATTGGGTCGGGTCATGGGTTAGAGGAAAAAATGGGTTACGCCACGTGACGCGTCCACGTGTGACGCCACGTCAGCGACGTTAACTGACACGTCATCACCGTCAATCCCCAACCATCCACAGGGACCAAAATCAAACTTCCAAATTTTTCAGAGACTAAAACTTGTAATGAGGGACTAAAACCAAACTTTTTCATATTACATGGACTAAAAACTTAATTAACCCTTAATATTTTATCTAAACACTTACTAACAATTGTTTATTCATTTGTAGTGTATCTACAAATTCAACCACAAAAGGTCGCAGAAGAAAATATTGAAAAAGAGCTCCTATGTTATGTATTTGTGTTTTGTTGTGTATTTGTGACTTTGTGTCTTTGTGTTTAAAGATTTTATGGATTTTGTTGTTTACGGTTTATGGATTACTATGGATGGGTTTGTGCTGTATTTTTACTACGGATTATTATGAGTTTGTGCTTATTAGGGATTATTATGGATTTGTGCTTATTGACTTTATGTTATTCATTGACAATTACATTAATATTACTTTTAATTTTGAATTGTTAAAATATGGTTGTTTTAAATTTAAAAAAATAGATTTTTTAATTTAAAAAATAGTTGTTTATTTTTTTAAAAAATAATAACTTTTTTCATATTAAAAAATGAATTTTTTAACAAGATATTGAATTTTTTTAAAAAAAATTAGTTAAAAAAAAAAAAAGAGGACGGATCACCCGCCAACTCTCCTAAGTCCTAACCCAATCTAACTCAAGTGAGTGATAGATCTGATGGGTACCCGTAAAAAATGATAATTTTACCCGCCTCGACTCACCCGCTAATAGATGGGTCGGATCGGTGACATGGCGGTCCGAACCGACCCGACCCATGTTCACGTATACTGCAAGGGAATGCGTTCGCTCATTAGCATAGTGTGTGTTGATTAGCGGCAACACTCTCTTCACCCATTTCCCTGCCTTCGCCGGACACATTACACAGCCCACTCTCTTGAATCAGAGAACCCAACCCAACCCACTGAGACGCAAATCAGAATACCCCATCATCCACCATTTGATGCCACTGGTATGCAATGCAAATCACTCCTTTTTAATTCCTCGGTTCTACACACATTTACATGCCTCCTTCGTTTTTCGCTTCGTTGCGGGGGTTGCTGGGAGGGACGGCCACCCTTCAAAACGTCCCCCCCCCCCCACACCTCTCCTTCCTCAATTTCAAAAACTGTCCCCCTCCCTATATTATATCCCTACAAAAGTTCCTTCGTTTAGGTCTGCCACATTTCGCTCTATTCCGTTTATTTCGATGCTCTTGATTGTTTCTCTTCTGCCACCCACATGAAATGTTTGGTTTTCTCCCTGCCTGATTTGCATCTCTCGGCTCTTTTTCTTTTTTTTCTTATATATATATATATATTATTTTGATTAATCGGATTTGTTTTGTGTTGTCGGTTCAATATGGATTTGGTTGTTTGGTCACATTCCTCTATACAGCTCTGCCTGAGAATCTTGACCCACTTTATTGTCTTCGAACTTTGAATAAGTGAAAGAACAAAATGAACTACCGGGTTTGATTTTTCCCCCCAGTTTGGGTATTGCTTTAGGGTCCCAATTCAGTTATCCACATCCCAAATGGAGCATCTTGGGATGTTGATGGGTTGTCTTTGAAAAGCGTTTCTCGCTATAACCTCCATGTCTTAGTTGCATTGCATGCTGTGTACGGTATGCCCTTCTTACGCGTCCCACTTTAAACCCTATCAAGAATATGTTTTATTTGTGAGAAGCAATTATCTTAAAAACTCATGGCCTTGAAATTCCTGTAACTGGTATCTGTGTGTCAACTATCAACCATGCAGCCGCCTAGTGTTCCGTACAGATTTTGTGATTGTTGTGTAAACCTGCAGGTGTGCTGCTGTGAATGATAAAAGTCTGAGCCAATCATGTCGGAAGGTGCAGAAGTCGACGAGCATGTGGACCTTGATGAGGAAAATTATATGGAAGAGATGGAGGATGATCCTGAGGAACAAATAGATGGCGGCAATGGAGGTGACGGAGGTGGAGGTGGAGGTGGAGATGAGAATGCTGAAGGTAGTGTTGAAGAACCTGAAAATGGAGAGTCAGCAGCTGAGGCTGGTGTGAAAGATCAATTACCTGAAGCTGAAAGAAGTGACACTGCTGCGGAATTTGTAGAAGATGAGCAGAAGCCATCCTTTGTTAGCGAAGTAGAGAAGGAGAAGCATGATGAACTTCTTGCCCTTCCTCCGCATGGTGCTGAAGTCTTTATTGGTGGACTTCCTCGGGGCACGCGTGAAGATGATTTAAGGGAATTGTGCGAGCCAATGGGTGACATTCTTGAGGTTAGAGCCTTGACATATTGCACATACAGCATTAAAATTTCCCCTTTCAGCTGCTGCTGAAAATTTGACATCATCAGTAAGAATTTGATTCAGCATTACTTTTCAGGTGCGACTAATGAAAGACAGGGATACGGGAGAAAACAAGGGTTATGCTTTTGTGGCTTTTAAAACAAAGGAGGTAGCACAAAAGGCCATTGAAGAGATACACAACAAGGAATTTAAGGTATGCTTTCTGAAACTCTTGATTCATTTTGATTAATTCTTCTTAGAACTTTTCTGTCAAAAATCTTCTTTTTTATTTATAAAAATCATGCATTGTCCCACGAAGTGGGAACAATGATATGGGTAGTGTGATGGTGTAAACTATGCCCTAATTTAACCATTAGAATTTGCATCTCTTTTAATTGTTTCACATATAGTTTTTCTTGGTCTACCTCTAGCTATTAGGCTACTCTATATCTGATATATTCTTTTTATTGGGGACTTCTCCACACATGTCCTGAACACCTGAAATGAGATTCTACCATCTTTTCCTCTATAGATGCTACACCAATTTCTTCTCTAATGCTATTCATAATCCTATCTTGTTTGGTTTGTCCACTTAGTGATGGTTTTAGAAAGTTTAGGTAATGGGGGCAAGGATAATACATAAGAATAACAAGAAGTTTCACACAAGTACATTTAGACATCCAAAAATATATTAATCAAGTTGTAAATAATTTGATTAATACATAGAAAATAGAGTAAAGCCCCCCGAATTGCTCTTTTCTCATTTTCATATTTTGAAAACTTTGTTTATCAAAAAAATATTTTGAATTGTCGTTTCATTATCAACACCATCAAACATCTCCTTTCTGTGTATGTTACCCAACAATCATTCAATCATGCATCTTCCATATGATTACGGAGTCAATTCTTTATCAATTATGATATGTATAGCAAAATAAAGTTTTTTCAATTGATGATGTTGCCAAAGCTAATTGCAAAAACAAACACCAATGGATAAACGATATGCTTTCTCTCCATCAACTTCTGAGAAAGACCATTAATCCCATTTACATTTGAGAATTGATTATCAAAACTATATAAAATTCCCAAATTTCTAGCATCGTTTTTAGGTGCTACCATTTTCTTTAATGCATTCATTCATAATCCTATCTTTTCAATATTGAGCTTATTTTCTTGGCCTTTTAGCTCCAACATTTTATACTGTACATCCCATACATTAGTCTTATAGTTGTGTTGTAGATATTTTCCTGAAGCTTGAGTGGTATTTTTTTTTTTTTTTTCACAAATAAAATCCAATGCACTCTTCTATTTCGTCCATCTAGTTTGAATCTTTTGATTTACATCTCCTTGGATGATGAACTCAAGATACATAATGATGTGACTTGTGGTATGGTATCAGTCTCCCGTTTTCATGTCTAAGCTAAGATTTGTGCACCTCTTGCTAAACTTACATTTTATTTACTTCGTCTTACTTGTCCAAAAACTGCATGTTTCCGAAGCTTGTCTCCACTACTCTAACTTCCAATTTGTTTCCTCTCCCAATTCTCTTATTATGGCTATGTTATTTGAAAAATACGTGTACCGAGGCACCAACTCTCAAATATGTTCACTAAGAACATCCAAAACTAGGGTAAGAGAAAGGGGATTTAGTGTCGTCCCTTGGTGCAATTCTATTGTTATAGGAAAATTTTCTTTTGTAGATTATATTTAACTAATTTTAACGTTTTTTCATGACATTAGGGCAAAACATTGAGGTGTTCACCGTCCGAAACAAAACACAGGTTGTTCATTGGTAATATACCAAGAACTTGGACAGAGGATGAGTTTAGGAAAGTCATTGAGGGTGTTGGTCCAGGAGTTGAAAACATTGAGCTCATAAAGGTTTGGTCTTGAACTGGTTGAGCTCCAAGCTTACATTAAACTTTTATAAGGCCCACCTTTTTATTACCACTCTATTTCTGTTAATTACAGGACCCTCAAAATCCAAGCAGGAATCGTGGGTTTGCTTTTGTTTTGTATTACAATAATGCATGTGCTGATTATTCACGGCAAAAGATGTCAAGTGGGAGTTTTAAGTTGGATGACAATACCCCGACTGTCTCATGGGCAGATCCAAAGATCTCACCTGACCATTCTGCTTCGTCACAGGTAGATTCCTGGAGGGAACTGGAATTCAGATGCTAAAAGTGGTCTAAAATTGTTTTTACCCATCCCGGCATCAAGCATTTGATTGGATGTTTATAGTTGACAATTGTGGCTTCCCTTTACCAGCATTTTTTCTCTCTCTACGTCTTTTTCCTCTCAGCAGAACCCAACACCATGGGTTTGCACCAGTTCCCTTTTTGCTTTCGATATAGAGCTCAGTAACTAAGAAAACCCTGGCTTCCTGTATGAGAAATTTACTGTGATTTATGTGCCATGATTTTTTGAGCTACATTTCCGAACTAAGTTTGAGAGAATTGAGTTGTTTGTTTAGAAGAACAAAGGAGAGAAATTGGTTCTTTATAATGCGTTGGCCTTCAAACGTGCCATAAAGAATGTGAAAACTTGATTTAAACTGTTTTGATAAGCAGATAACATAAAAATGAAGATGAGAAAATGATAGATTATGGGTTTGTAAGCTTGTTTTGAGACTTGAGGAAGGAAAAAGGAATGGAAGGGAGGGAAAATGGGGGCTATGAGGGTTGGGTTGTGAGGGGTGAACAACCTTGTCCTCCAATCCAAGCCCTTGTGTGGGTGGCTTTAGCTGTAGAGCCTAGGAGCAAGCAATTTCTGGTGTTTCCCGAATACGCCCTCTCGCTCGAGTTTCTCTTTTCTGGTTGCTGTGTATGGTCTATGTGTGTGTGTTTTATTCCTTGTTTTTCATGTCTGTTTCCTCTCCTCCATCTTCTCTTATTATCTGATTTTCCTCTTTTTCTCTCCCCTTTCTTATTCCTAGGATGCCATTTGACTTCCTAGGGGTTTGCTCTTGACATGTCACTTTCAGGGCTGTAGGACAAGGCCCTATGCTGCGTGGGTCCTTGTGCCTGTAGCCTGAACTGGGATATGTCACTCTCAAACTCTGCCCTAATGCAGATTTCTTACACCATCTTCTTAGTATAAACAAACCCACTTTTTGTCCCTCTTTCCTAGGCTATTGTGAGGGGTTCCTAAAGTGTATAAAGTCACAAACTCTTGCTGCACCTTTAGCAGGCTGTCAGAAGGCGTCCAGAAGAGCCCCCTGAGACCACAGTCTAAGGGCTGTTGCAAGCTGTCAATCTCAGTTGTTGCGACGGTGTATCCGTTTGTTTGCTCCCTAAGTTCTAACAGCTGGCCAAAAGGCATTGGAATGGATCCCATGACATCTTTCGGATGTGGGGCAAGATCCAAAACCCTCCAATCCATAACCTCTCATAGTTCCCTTTCTTGTCACTTTGAGGATAGGCTCAGGGCGTATTTTATTGGTACCACCCTATGTCAAACCCTTGCTAACCACACTAGAGACAAGTGTCTATTCTTCTAGCTTAATCTATCATCGGTGATCATCCTTAATCTATGTATTACAAAAGGGTCCATATCAGAAGCTCCCTTGCACATGGAGGATGCTGCCAAGTATTCTTCATGTGCAACACGATGCTAGACCCTTTGCTGAATGGCGTTTCCTGTCACTTGCTGAATCTATGTTCTTGGGGGTGGGCCTTTTCGAGCAATTGGGTTTTGGTAATCTTGGGCCGCCTTGCTGACGTGGGCGTGTTTGGTTGCTTCCTTGCTAAAGAGGCCCAATGAGCCTACTCCACGCTACTCCTTTTTCCTCTCATATCTTCTCTCTCTCTCTTTTTTTTTTTTCCCTTTCCGAATGGGCCCCTATAGGTAAGGAATTTTTTATTTTTTTAATTTAATTTAATTTTATTTATAACGGGCCCATCTAGGCCACTACAGCTTGGATTGGAGGACAAGGTTGTTCACCCCTCACAATCCAACTCTCATAGCCCCCATTTTCCCTTCCTTCCATTCCTTTTTCCTTCCTCAAGTCTCAAAACAAACTTACGAACCCACAATCTCTCATTTTCTCACCTTCATTTTTATCTTTTAAATCTATTTATCAAAACGTTTTAAATCTAAACTTAGGTCCAGGGTATGTTTTGCTATTCTATGCTGATTGGTTAAGGCCATCTAACAGCACTTTTCCTTGATCAAGAAGTAGACAGAACGCAATGGAACTATCTTCAGTCTCTTTAGTTTTCTGGACTATTGTATTGGTGAAATTACAAAGATTGAAACTTTACCAGAATACTGGTTTTGCTTTAGAAAGGGATTGGTTTTGGTAGCTGTTGAAAGCATCATTGATCTGTTTGACCGGTTTTGATTGACTTATAATAAAAATGCCTTTTGTAGTAGAGCATTTTTTTAATAAAACAAAAAAAAACACTTTAAGTTGTATTCAAACACTCCTTAAATTAAAAAAAGTATTTTTTAATAAAAAAAAAGTACTTTATTTAAAAAAAAAAAGAAGCTTATGTATTATGTGGTATAAAAAAAAACTTATGTACTTTATGTATAAGGAGCTAAATATTTTTTTGCTTTCATACCTTTTTTTGTTGGCATTCACAGGTTAAAGCTTTATATGTTAAAAACATACCTGAGAATGTTACTACTGAACAACTGAAGGAAATATTTGGTCGTCATGGAGAAGTGACAAAAGTGGTCATGCCACCTGGCAAAGCTGGAGGGAAACACGATTTCGGTTTCATTCATTATGCAGAGCGGTCAAGTGCATTGAAAGCTGTTAAAGATATAGAGAGATATGAAATTGATGGTACATTTTCTACGTAATATAAATTATAAACCAGTTGTGTCTTCAAGTTTGTTTTCTGTTTTTCTTTCTACTTTCATGTTTTAGTGAAATTGTATGCTACAAGTGACAATAGGGTGAACCCACTAATGCATAATCTTAGAAAAGTGTCACTGGTCTTATGTGTCAAAAATGTTGCTCATTGAATATATTCAGTATGTTTACTTGAACATGTTTAATGGATTTGAACTGCAGGCCAATTGCTTGAAGTTGTTCTTGCTAAGCCTCAAGCCGAGAGAAAACCTGATGGAGGAGGTTATGCCTACAATCCTGGACTTCAACCAAACCATCTTCCACATCCCGGATATGGCGGCTTTTCTGGAAACCTTTATGGCTCTTTAGGTGCAGGATATGGTGCTCCAGCTGGTGGTTATCAACAGGTATTCAGTGGCTTACTACATATAAATACATGCATACATACATGCATACATATATATATATATATATATATATATATATATATATATATATATATATATATATACAATTGAATGCTGCTAAATGT
>QANU01030108.1:153050-216138 GCA_003254905.1 Nissolia schottii
AATTCAAACCTTTAGAGAAATCACACACAAACTTTTACATGCTCATGTACAAACTTTTTTAGAAACCACGCACAAACTTTTACATGCTCATGTAAGACACAAACTTTCACTCTTTTATACACAAACTTTTGAAACAGTATAAACTTTTAAAACAATAAATTCAAACCTTTAGAGAAATCACACACAAACTTTTACATGCTCATGTACAAACTTTTTTAGAAACCACGCACAAACTTTTACAAAGTCACATACAAACATTTAACCAGGAATGCACAAATTCTTGCAAGAAGAATACTTTTACTCTATACAAACTCACACATTTAACACTAAAATACAGAAAAATTTGTATAATATATGCTAGTGGCAGGACGGTAGCAGTAAAATAGGTGTCCAAGAAGCATTTTTCTTTCCAATTTATGTGTTTGTCTTTTGATGTATTCTTTGTTCTAAACCTGTTTGTATCTCGTGGGTTCTTATGTACGTTCAAACAAGCCAATGATTTATGGTAGGGGTCCAATGCCGGCGGGAATGCAGATGGTTCCAATGGTACTACCAGACGGTCAAATCGGCTACGTCCTGTAAGTTGTTATAACTCATGTGCATGGTTTCATTTCCTTGTGTTATCTGATATAATACCTTAATCTTCATATTGGGGACATGCTGCAGTCAACAGCCTGGTGTACAGGTGCCACCTTCCCATCCTCCTCGCAGAAAGGATAGGAACAATGGTCATCCAAGGCGAGGAGGAGGTGGTGGTGGCAGTGATGGAGGCAATCGTAGTAGAAGGTACCAGCCATATTAGTGGTAGAATGCAGATTACAATGTTCCGGGGAGGGGGCTTTGGGAGCCAGAGACATTTAATTTCTTTGCTTGATAAATTTTGCCCGAAATCCCCTCTCATCCGCACCCTACAAAAAGGGGAACAAAACAAAAGGAAAAAAAGAGCATAAAGAGAAAGTTTAGGATTAGAACCAGTGAAATTCCATTTAACATAACCTGCTGTCTACTGTTGTTACATGCGAGTAACTGACCATCTTTTCTGCTTGTACTGCACTACTGCTTCACAATTTTTGTCGACAACCGGAGTAGAAAATGATGTTTGATTTGGTTTCAGCAATAGTTTGACGTTTTTTCTTTCTTTTTTTTTTTTTTGCTACATTTGCTAGTTTGCATGTTGAGTTCAATACTTGTTATGGAGAAGGGGAACAGAAAAGACGCATCTCCTTTCTATTTTGAGATTCAGAAATTAATATAAAAATCTCCAAGGAAGGTCTAATACACATCATGAATTAAGTCATTAGAGAAGAAAGTTTCCTTAGCCAGGGTGATGGCAATTTATTAGCGATAGATGAACAATCGCTAATATTATATAGGAGCTCAAACTGCAGAACGCTTGGATTCAACTCTGCTTCAGCTCCGAAACAACAGAAACTTTCTGCACCTAATGTTAATCTTCAATTAAAGTCGGAAACAACAGATACATGATGAATAACGGTAAATAATGTAGATAATATTCTTGGTCCAGGTCCAATCTAACGTCACATATTTTTATTATGTTAATAAATAATTAAGGAGCTAAGATGTAGTCTCCTACCAAAAATCAGAATAGTGAAATCATTAAAATTGTCTATGTGGTGACAGGTTTAGATAATACATATGAAATTTTAGATTCAAATTTCTTCATTATAGTTAATGTAATGAAATTTTTGAAGTAAAAAGAAAATCCAAAACAGGGCAAAAAAATTAGCGGTGCACTTGATGAAGTGATTTCATGGTGGTGCCCTATCACACTTTGATACCATTCAATGGTACCTGTTTTTTTCATAAATACTTACCTGGGTTAATTAAATTTTTAGTCCCTGTAATATGAAAAAGTTTGATTTTAGTCCCTCATGACAAGTTTTAGTCTCTGTAAAATGTGAAAATTTGATTTTGGTCCCTATGGACGGTTGGTGATGGACGGTAATGACGTCTCAGTTAACCCGTACGTCACCGTCTATCACCAACCGTCCACAGGAACCAAAATCAAATTTTCACATTTTACAGAGACTAAAACTTATCATGAGGGACTAAAACCAAACTTTTTTATATTACAGAGACTAAAAACTTAATTAACCCTACCTCAATATTACCAAAGTTGTCATCGCTTACTATACTAATCCATTTTTTCAAAACTGAGAAATAGTCCTTGCTGAAATTTTCCTTTTGCAAAGTCTCCTTTCCCAAATTAACATTAGGGATTCGTAACCTCTCCCAGTCGCCAACACACTACCTACCGTCGTTCGATCCCACTTCCACCCACCCTCCCCACCCGTCGTGCAAACCGACAGATCTGTACATTAACAACAAAAGAATTTCCAGAGTCAAAATTTTCTTTCCTTACACTGATGAGTGAGTCCTTTGGACCCCAAAAAAAAAAAAAAAAAAGAAAAATGAAGAAAAACTAAAATTTCCTCTATTTTTGGCTGGTAATTTGAAGAGAGTATGAGAGAAAAAGAAAAGCTCCTAAGAGAGATTAACATGGACGCTAACATTGATGCCGGAATGGCAGAGAGGGCAATCGCGTACGGTGGACCCACACGTTGTGAAGAGGCAGAGGTGCCTGCATGGCAGCAACAACACTATTGACTCCCTCTCACCGCACTTCTTGCACATCCTATCGGCGCCAGTGGTGAGGGCAGCGGCGTCCTCCTCGTGGCGGTCGGTTTGCACGATAGGTGGGGAGGGTGGGTGGAAGTGGGATCGCACGACGAAGAGGTTACGAATCCCTAATGTTAATGTGGGAAAGGGTACTTTGCAAAAAGAAAATTTTAGCGAAGATTATTGTGCAATTTTGGAAAAAATAGGTTAGTAAAGTAAGCGATGGCAACTTTGATAATATTGAGGTAAGTATTTATGAAAAAAAGGATGGAACACCATGGTCGTCACACCCAGATTTTCTTCGTCATGGCTACAACTAACACTCACTCTCAACAGGCAATAGCTGTCATTCACAACCACAATACTACAAATCACAGGCATTTCAACAAGCCAAGCCAAGAATTCTAATCACAGGCATTTTATAAGTGCATAGAGTTGTCCCATAAATTTCCATAGGCAAACCCTTATATATGCTTGTAAGTATGAGTAAATTCATGATTTCATATTCATGGAAATATAGTGCAGCATAATGATGCTTATGAACAGTATATGTTAAACAAGTTCCACAGCCAAAAGAAAAACCATTTTTCGTATGTTAACTAAGAACAAAAAAAAAAACGAAATCATTGAAAATCCACGTGTAAAATTAGAAGCCACAAAATTAAACGGCATCTGAAAGCTCACGAAGACGTTTCTCTAACTCATCCAATTTAGCAGCCCAGTGAGGGTTTATGTGCAGTGGGCGAACATTGGTGTAGTCCACAGCACTCTCTTCCCTGGGAGCGGCCACAGAGTATGATGCCCTCCTCAGCTCCTGCTTATTGTTATTATTCGTCTTCTTCTTACGATTACGAGCACTCGCTCTCTGCAACGCCCAAAGTACATCTGAGCCGCTAATCTGCGCTTCCTGCTTTCGCTGTTGCTGTGATTTCGGAATCGGAACTGCAGGGTCCGATTGCAGAGTCGCGATGAGGGTGTGACCCAACTCCCCTACTTGTTGACCGCTGGGGACGTCGTCGTCGTCGTCGTTCAGGAGCGAGTTGAGGCGGCGCCGCCGCGGCAGAGAGGCGGAGGAAGGGGCGCGAAGGTTGTAAGATGGCGTGGCGTGTGCTGGGATTACAAGGATGAATGGCCTCGCTGGACCCTGCAACAAACACACGCACCGCATCTTCGTCCCTCTTCTCCCTACACTCTCTCACCCTATGAACACTTCTTTTATATTTTTAGTTTTCAAATATAACAATTCAATTATTTACTTATTTGAATTAATATCATAACAATAATTTTTATTTTTTTATTTACAAAAAAAAAAATTAACACGTTTGTAGGGTATTTGTTAAAAAAAAATTAGAGTGAAAATATTTTATTAAAATTATAAGTTTTTTAAATTTTTAATGCATTAAATATATTTAAATTATGTTTTTTATTTCTCCCAAACTTCTCTGAAGATATTAATATCTTATTATATTTGAATGACTGTCATTCAATAACAAATTTAAAATAATAAACAATTTAAGTTATTGAGATAAGTGACAAAATCTTAAATATTTATAATATTAATATTTTTAAATTTTATGGAATATTAAAATAAATCTCCTAAAGTATTAAATTTTTTATTTATTTAAAAACGCTTATTAACCGACAAAAATCCTTTTATTTATTAACCTTAGACAAAACCACCACATACATCCATAGACAAACCATAACCCCGAAAATAAGAAGAACAATTATTTCACAAAAGCATAGACTCTGTTTTTATGGGAGAGTCGTCAAATGTTAAACAAGTGGCTTGAGCTATGTGTCATGTGTGACAGTTTTGGATTGGGCCGTCTTATATGTAGCCTACAATGAAATAATTCATTCGTTTTGATTTATTTGATCATCCTCCTATCTTGATATTCTATAAATATTTATTCACTTCTTAAATTTAGACAATAATAATTATTTTTAATATATTTTTATTAAATAAACACTCTTTATTGTATTAGAGTTTGTACCTGCACCATTGTGCGGAATACATAATTTAAATTATCGATAATAAATGATGAAAGAACATTATCGATAAAAGTACCAAATGACTTGATCAAATTTAAATTATTGATTTGTTAATATTGAATGATTTGTTAGTATGTAATTGGCGCCATTGTGCGATGAATTTTTAAATATAATTATATAAAATAAGATACGATAAGATACGATATATTCGAGTTTCAATGTATACTCATTTAAAATAAACAATAATTTATATAAGAAATGATATTTTAATAAAGCACTTTTAAAACCAATTATACATTTATGGATGAACTTACAGTGACTTTCGACGTACATTTTTAAAGAGTTTCTCATGCACAATATTAGTTGTTTCAACATTGTTCTCAGATTCAACACTTGCTCTTTATTACAGTCACTCCTTGATGAGAGAGTAGAGGATGCAATCTTATTCATAAGAATTCCTAAGGAACACTCTTCACAAGGACATTATTTAAAAATAACTCTAGTTACACCGTACGCTGGGAAGAATGCACTTCTGTTGCTCACAAACAAAAACAAATAGGATAAATGAGATAATTAAAAAAATGTCATTTCCTTTAATCAAATGATAAGTAGAGCAAATATTGCTTGCCAATTAAATTTAAAGTATTTAAAGAAACAAATTAAGATGAAAACATGATAGGACTGAAAGACTGGAGTTGGTCTACATTGAACCAGAACCGTAAAACGCTTGATCTTAAACCTGACTATTATGACTACCAAAGTGATAAATTGGATAGAAAAAAAAAAAATCTAAAAACTGCTGAGCCAGATTCTAGTAAAACAGAATATATGATCACAGACCAAACAATAACAGATCAAAAACCCACAACTAATTCATTACCTTTGTGGACCTCACTTGCTTGAGAGATGAATCTAGTTCCCGCTAAAGTTGTTCAAGTTCTTAAGTCATCCTTGCAACTTGAGGTAGAGATTTTGGAGGAAAAAGGTTATACAAAATTAATTAATGCTTCAGCCAATATCTGCAATGACGACAAGAAATCAGCACAAAAAGCTAAGAGAAAATCTTACACATACAAACCAGCCAGGCAAAACAAACCTTCACCAAGTTCAATTTCTTATAGAGAAAATTAATTGACAACAGAGAATAACTATGTCCGTGAGATGATGAAACATTCTCCTAAACCAACATACATAAACCAAAGAATAATGTTTGATAAAAAAAAATGATTGATGAGAGAAAGAAAAGATTATTAAAAGGAGAGAATAATGTATGCTCACAAGAATGCATTTTCTAAGAGATTGGACAATTAAACAATGCAAACCAATCTCTCTGCATATCTATCAGAGGAACACCTATCCAAAAACACCATTTGCAGAACACCACAAAGTAAGACCATTGAGTATAAAATCATTAATTTTTCTTGGCATTATCTGCAGCAAACCAAAAGTTCAAATAGAATGTTCAATTCCTACATTTCCAATCCACATTCATCTTTCATGAAAGCAGTTCCAAGAAATTTTTTTATGGAGTAAAATAAAGTAATAAACCATAATAGATAGCAAGTTTACTGAAAATGACAAATGAGTAGACAGTGAAACAAAGGAACACAACCTACTTGGATGCTTTGGCGTCCCTTGAATTATCAACAAGCTCAGCTATTCCACCAAAAGTCCATCCAGAATGAGCCTGACCAAGAGTTTTCAGGTAACTTGGGTCTGCACATATGTAATTTTTCTGAAAGAGTCTATTCTGTTTCACATGAGAATGAACTCTGTCACAATTTTCACCCATTGAATGATAGGCACAATCTCCAATTAGAGGACACTTAAGATTTGTCGAGCAAACCTCTACATCATTTGCAGGACCTCCCCCCNCAGGCCCACCATGTTCCTCAGCCAAGGAATCATCTACGAAAAATTACATTCATGGTTTCACTAACGTAAAAAAGCAACAGAAACCAACATTTAAATAAAGAACTCCATAGTCTTCACTATTTATAAAAGAAATTCCAATTAGGTAACATCCTCCACCTCAAAAGCAAAAGATAAAAGGGAACACAAAGCCTTAGAGAATAAATGTGAATCAATTACTTAGAATTTTAGATCTATATCTTTTGGGTATGGCTGTATGCACAACATGAGAGTGTTTTGCATTGTGTGGCATTGACTAGTTATATTATGAGAATAAAAACAATATACCATAGAAGGCACACCTGATTCACAATCCCTTGTACGAGTATCTACAGTAGATGCCTTGTCAATCTGATAGGCAACACTAACTGGGCTAGATGTCAAGGCTTTAGCAAGAGGCAGAACATAAAACTTGTACTGCTCAAAGTCTGCAACAGCAACCTATGAAAACAGAGTCTTGTTCATTTTCATTCAACTGCTCCAAAGAGAAAAGGCAAAAGTAATGAGGGAAAATACAACTTTAAGAGTTTCAGATTGATTATAAAGAATCTACATAAGTGGGAAACAATGGCATCAATGCATGAAATACTTACACCATGGATGACTTGATGAAGAAGATAGATCCTTGAATTACAAAATTTGATGAGAGATGTTTTAAGGTTCAAGAACGATTTAATTACAATATTTGAGTATTCTTCTCTTTTTACAAGTAAGCAATAATGCACAGACAAGAACATACTAAAATTGTGTAATATACTTATATATCATCAACAAATGCTGAAAGAAGAGCCTATGCACAAGAATCTGTACAAATCAAATAACATTAACTACCAACTATCCTATAAATAAGTTTAATTGGGACCCCTAACAAATTTGTAACCAAAAAAAAAGAATAATACTGAGCACTACATACTCCTTGCTCTTCTTATCTTTAATTTCTCCAAACTGAAACTCTCATTATTTTTGTTCCTTTCCATTCCAAAACTAGTTCATTACCATTTTGTCTTTCAATCCTTGCCTGATATGAGCCTTCACTACCTCTCAACATTTCTTTGGCTTCCATTAAAACATTGTTGCTCAATCTGCAACCTTCAAAGCCAATTTCATCTTGAATATGGCAATCCCTTTTCATCTCCTCCTACATTTGCAACCAACCAAAAGCAGATATGTAAGGTGCCACAAACAAGCATTATAGAAAGGGAAAAGTAAGCAGATTTTAATCATAAGTTGGAGTAGAGACAGGCATGGTTACAGACTTAGTAGTTATGTAGTCCTGTGTAGCATTGACACATGAACACTCTTAATTGCATCATCTTTGGAATGTTCTGTCATTGATGGTGCTTAGAAGCAAAGTCACAGAATTGTTTAATGATACAACAACCTGAATTTCATCTGCCTCTAGAGATATATCAGCATCTTTGCCACAAAGTTTCTGCAGTGCCGCCTCAAAATCTTTTCCGCGTCCTCTCTTTGCCTGCAGACATTGTTATGCAAATCATTGCAAATGCGTATTTTCTCTTACAAATAAATTAGAAAGAATATGACAAGTCATTCCTTACCAGCCATCTAGGAGACTCTAGAATGAAAAACAGACCCAAAAACAATACAACAGTGGGAATGAGGCCTGAAAACACTTAACTAGCTAAATCCTCCACCAAAAGAATCATTTAATATCTAATTTACTTGATTATTTTGTTCTGCAGTTCACCATCTTCTTGTTGGAATTAAGATTCACATTGGGAAGAAAAGTAACCAATTAAAGCTAGGGCCCTCCATGAGAGTACTGTTCCAATTACAAATGACACTGACACTGCACCACAGATTTTATTGCACTGGAAAAAAATATACTATGGAACCCCCTTTTAGTAGATTTTATCAGGTAAAGGGTTAATATTTGTTCTAGGTTTTTAGGAAAAATGGAACAATTATATTCATAGGAACAAAGGAACAAAAAGAAGCAGATCTATTTTATTCTATACCGGATAAATAACAATACACAATGGTGATGGTGGTGGGGGGGTTGACCCCTTTTTATATGAGTGTTTATATCTGTGAATCCAGGTATATTTGTTTATCACATGTGGGGAAAAGAGACAAATTTTAGGTATCATTAATAACTACCACTGTAAAGTATAACAATGAATCCATATCTCATCAAGATTAGAATCTTGGTAACAATGAATCCCTCAAAACCAAAATTAAAATCGACAATTACAAGCCCAAGGCCATTGGAAAATGAAATTTGGGTATTCTATTTTGAAATGATTCCCAGTAACCACGATTCAAATTGTCATATCGATGCTAAAAGGTGCGTAGACATATTGATATGGATTCAAATGCGAAAAATCATTTCAGATTGTTTCACTTTCAAGGAGCCCTAATAGTAAAATTTATTGGACAAAGAATAGTTCCTATTAGAATTTACTAACTTAATTCCGAAGTGGCTTTTCAATGTTACAGAAGCAAAGCTAGGACTCTACAGAGTGTGAAAGAAGCATGGTACTGGAATAAAGGTTTGACATTGACAAATCATGGGAAGAGAACCTGGTTGAGGGTTATGGGGACAACCCTAGGTTTGCCTCGAAGTTCTCTTTTCCGCGACCGAACCTAGAAACAGAGACAAACAAATAAGCAGCAAGAAATATAGCTAAAATCCCCAAATTGCAATGATGAATTTAGAATCATCCATTGTTGGCAATAACAATCAGAAAATAAGCGAGAAAGGCTTCGGCGTCCTCTTGGCGGAAGCAGAGCAATCCAATGGACTTGACCCCATCGGCATCGGAGATAAGAACAAACTCATTGTTGGAACAGCTGACGGTGAAGAGTTTGGTGCCGGCGAGGGACTTGGCAACTTGGTTGGAGCTGAGAGTGGCGGCGAGGGCGTGTTTTGGTTGGGAGAGCGAAGCGAGTAGGGAAAGAAAGGGAGGATCAGGAGCACGAGAGAAATGAGGATGAGCTAGGGTTCGGGTGGTGAGTCGCTTTGTGTCGTCGAAGTGAGTAGCGAGCTCCGCCCCGAGATGATCACTGTAAGAAAGAGAGGAAAAGAGGATGAACGAAAAAGAGGAAAAGAAGAACGAACCTTTGAATGTGAGAAGATGAGGGAAGAAGAGCACAAGGGTTTCGAATTTACGGGAAATGGTAAGGGAAGACGATGGAGAAAGCAAGGAGGGAAAGAGAGGAAATAGAGAGGGAAAAAGATGAAACAGAGATTCAGGATCGCGCCTCTCTAGTTTCTGCGTGCTTCTTGTGAACCACCGCGAATTACTTGCTCTTAGTGGGTGTTACCCTCAACCGCCACGAAATACCAAAAAGCAATGAATCCGCAGCAAATGTCATAACCGCCGCCAAATCCCTGTTTTGTGGTAGTGAGTAGTGAAAGGGTTGAAAGAAAAGGAAGAGCAAGAATTATTGGTAAAATATTTGATATAATTAGTTATGTTAAAGAAGAATAAAAATTAGAGTTTAATTTCTATCAATTAACAGTGTAAAGTTTTTTATATTGTCATCCAATTAAATCGCTCAATAAACTTGACTTTTGAAGGAGAGAAAGAAAGTCAATCATTTATGTTAATGTGATAGTTATTTGATTGGTTGACAGTGTAATAAAACTTTACACTATAAATTGATAAAATTTTAACTCTAAAAATTATATCAAAATATTTAAAAAAGATTTTCTTTTTAAATTTTTTGAGTTAGCTCGGACCCTCGAACTTGTTAATAAAAGAGGCGAGAATAAATTTTCAACTCGCCTATAATATTGGTTTGTCCCACCCTGTCTCATTTTTATGTGGGCTGGACTACCCAGAAGAGGAGGAAGAATATACTAATTAATTTAAGGGTATTGCTAAGTTTTTATTGAAAATGTAAGACTCTTAAGTTTTTAATGAGTATAAATGCATTGAAAATTAAAAAAATTGTGCACTTTTGTTTGTTTAAAGAGTGCCCTTAGTTTTATTTTTTGGAGTTGTGTTATAAGTACTTTTTATGAATGGAATATTGTGTTAATTCAAATCCCATTGATGAGATTTTGATAGGACTTATACCTCGAAAGACCTCCTCATATAATGATGATTGAACTATAAGTCAACACTGTGTCTCACAAATAATAAGTACAATTAACAATTCATTATTATTCATATTGTGTTATATGTATTTATCATGTATGAGATACTCTATCAATTTTCATCTAATAGTGAATGTAGTACGAGTTAAGAGAGTATATCACACATTAAATATCATTAACATTCCTCCTTTTTCTAAGGATAAAGTTGGAGATTAGTGGGGAGGTGAACAAGGTTCTTGTGAATAGAATCCTCCTAAGGGTTGCCCCGCCAATCGAAGAGGACAGACATTCCCCTAAGGGCCTTCCAGACAGTGCTGCTACACTTGAAACCCGACTCGAACTCGATCTTCCAGATCCGATCGCCATTCTTGACTTGTCCCTTAGCCTCCATGTATGCGAGCTCATACTAAAGGGAGTTGTTGGAGGTGTTGCCGAAGCGATGCAGCATCATTTGAGATATACGAGTAAAATAAAATAACTTGTAATAATAGTTGACAAATTAATATAGATGAATATTGAACAATTATAATTATAAGGATCAAATAAATAATGATTAACTTTAAAATAGTGGTATCCAAAATTTTACGTTGCAATTAATATAAGTTCATTCCTACTAGTTCAAAGTTCTAGGGTATTACATTCTTCCTCCCTTGAAAGAATTTGGTCCCTAAATTCAAGCAGAACGTAAATTAGCTTAACTGGAGTTAACTAAACGTACCCTGGGAATCAAACAAATACTTGGTTCAAATGGCTTATTTCGCTTCACGCGTTGCTTCCTCTCTAGAGTGGTTCCTCTAGATCACCTTCACGGGGACCACCTCCTTTAAGTGAAGCTTCTTGATCTGCCTATCGACAATTGCCATAGGTTCCTCTTCATACGATAGACTTTCGTCAACCTCTATTGCTTTTTGAAAGAGGACATGAGAGTCATCATGCATGTATTTCCTTAACATTGACACGCATAAAACTGGATGGATAACTGAAAGACTTGGGGGGAGTGCCAACTTGTACGCTACCGCCCCAACTTTCAAGGATCTCGTAAAGGCTGATAAAACGAGGAGTGAGCTTCCCCCCCTTTTTTTTTACCAAAACTTAACATTCCCTTCATGGGAGACACCTAGAAGAAAACATGGTCTCCCACTTCAAACTCGAGGTCACACCTACGATTGTCAGCATAGGACTTTTTTATAGACTGGGCTACTTGCAACCACTCTCAGATCAATTGAACCTTCTCAACACATTCTTGAACCATATTAGGCCCAATGGCCTTAGCCTCACTAAGTTCAAACCATTCTATGGGGGACCTAAAATGTCTCCCATACAATGCCTCGAATGGTGCCATCTAGATGTTGGACTGATAACTATTATTGTCTGAGAATTAAATCAATGATAAGTGATCATCCCAACTTCCCTCGAAATCTAGGACATATGCCCCGAACATGTTCTCTAGCATATGAATCGTCCTTTTTGACTGACTATCTATTTGAGGATGAAGGCGATACTCATATACAACTATGTTCCCATGGCTTCATGGAAGGATTGCTAGAAGTGGGCTATAAACTGTGATCGTATATCTGAGATGATATAGATTGAAATACCATGGAGTTTCATTATTTCTTTGACATGCAACTGAGCATACTTAATATTTGTGTAGGTCATCTTTGTTGGCAATAAATGTATTGACTTGGTCATCTTGTCAACTATTACCCAAATCGAGTCATAACCATTGGCGGTTTGGGGTAACTGATAAGGGGTTTTATACCCCATTTTATTATTCCATAATTGAACATTGCATCCTAAAAATGTGTGGTTTGGATGATTAATAATTATGTTTTTCATATTGTCCTCTTTTGTGTGTGATTGAGAAAAGTGCAATTTAAAGCACCATTTTTTTTTAATGTGTTTACTTATCTTGAGTAGCATATGCATTTAACTTCTTTTGTTTGAGTTGTTAAAGTTACAGGGATCAAATATCAGTGCAAAAGGAAGTGAAAAAGGTGCTAAGATAGAACTCTAAGGCGTTGTTTATGTATTTGGGTTATAACATGAGTTGTAGATATGCATTTTTTTCAAGTCTTATATTGTAGAAAAGCTAAGAGGAATCTCTATAACTCTCATGAAGATACAGAAAGCTAAATTGACTGTCTACTTGATCGTTTTTAGCCTATAAGTTAGAACGATGATGCTGAAATTTCACATTGGAGCTATCACACAAAGGACCAAGGCATAAATTTTTCACCCGAAGTCTAATCGAAGCAAAATTTGAGTCTATTTCATGTATAATTGAAAGGTCTACTGCTTTTTTGAAGACATCGGAGGCAAAATTGGTATCTAAGGCCACTACAACGCTGTATTACCATTGTAGCACGTGTCACGTCCCAACTTAGGACATGACAGCATGTAGGGCTACTGCCCTATGGAAGCTTAGATGTTGCACACTAATCATGCATGAAATGCTCATAATGATAAATAAATAACTTTATTTATGAAATAACAACTTTCACATAATTGTTCTTATATAACTTGATCAAAATCAATACTGAATTACATCATATGTCAACTGAAAAGAATGTTATTAAAGGATCCTACCCTAAATGTCTGAAACATAACTATATAACATTTTGTTAGAGTAACCCAACCTTCAATCCTCCTATATACTTGACAAATATAGAATTGACATCATGACCAATCACACTAATTAAGTATTTGATTTTAATATCTCCTAACTGCACCCTCAGCAAACAGCGGAGAGAAGATAAAAAGAAAGAAGTACCAACAGCAAAAAATTAAAAAGTAATAACTAATTTAAGGATTTTGCTAATATGGTAAACATTAGTTTTAACAAGTAAAACTAATTAATTTGTATTGAAAATGAAAAATTCTAAAGAGTTAATATCAATAAATGCATTAAAAAAATTAAAGGTAATATTACTTGAATAATAAAATTAAATAATAAAAATGGACAACGTATAAAAATACTATAATATGTGAATGTACATGAATTTCACATAATTATTGTATTTTACACGTGCACTGACATATTATATTGTTATACATTATTCACATTTGTTGTTCAATTTTGTTATTCAAATAACACTATCCAAAACTAAAATATCTTTTAATTTTGTTTGTGTAATCGTTGCTCTTATTTATATTTCTAAAGAGTAAGGATCGAACTCTACAAAATGTCTTAAACCATAACAAGTGTAATTAACGCTATGGTTTTTATTATTTATGTACCACAAAAATTGATATATTATGTACATCATACAAAGAAATAAACATTATAAATCTAAGAAATAAATATTACAAAATAAGATAAATAAATATTATAAAAAAAACATAAGTGAGCAATAATAAACACACAAGTATTTGTGTATGCATAAAAATAAAAAAAATAAAAATTATAAAATATATAAATGAACAATATTAAATATACAAATACTTTATAATATTTATTTTTTATTTTATATGCTCAATTTTATGAGTGTACATATGATATATATATATATATATATATATATATATATACTTTTTTTTTTTATATAACTAAAACATCTCAGTTTCTTATTTTTAGGGTTGAGTTTCAGATCATTAAGAGGCAGGAGGAGCATCAGTGGAAATGTGAACGGGGTACTTGTGAATAGAATCGTCCCAAGGGTTGCCCCGCCAGTCGGAGAGGACAGGCATTCCCCCGAGGGCCTTCCAGACAGCGCTGTTGCACTTGAAACCCGACCCGAACGCGATCTGCCAGACCCGATCGCCCTTCTTGACCCGGCCCTTGGCCTCCGTGTATGCGAGCTCGTACCAGAGGGAGCTGCTGGAGGTGTTGCCGAAGCGGTGCAGCGTCATCCGAGAGGGCTCCATATGCCACTCGCTCAGCTCCATGCTCTTCTGCACCTCGTCCAGCACCGCCCTCCCGCCAGCGTGGATGCAGAAGTGCTCGAACGCCAGCTTGAAGTCCGGTATGTACGGCTTCACCCCATGCTTCAGAAACTTCCTCCTCACCAGCGACACGAAGAACATCACCTGCTCCGTTAGCGGCAGCACCAGCGGCCCCAACGTCGTTATGTTCGTCTTCAGTGCGTCTCCCGCCACCGCCGTCAGCTCCTTTGAAAGGGAAACCCCAACCTTCCCGATCTCGTCCTCCCTCTGGAACACGCACCTGTAGTTCTTCTCTTCAGCGCCCTTGTGGGTCCTCACCGTGTGCACCAGCTCGTACTTGGACCTCCCCCTGTCCCGCCCCTTGTTCGACAGAAGAACAGCCGCCGCTCCCATCCGGAAAATGCAGTTGCTGATGAGCATGGAGCGGTCGTTCCCGAAGTACCAGCCCTGGGTTAAGTTCTCCGTGCTCACCACCACCGCGTAGGAGTTCGGGCTCGCCTTGAGGAGGTCCCTCGCCAGATCGATGGAGATGAGGCCGGCGCTGCAGCCCATGCCGCCGAGATTGTAGCTCCTGATGTTGGTCCTGAGCTTGTAGTGGTTGACTATCATGGAGGAGAGGGATGGGGTTGGGTTGAAGAGGCTGCAATTCACTATGAGGATGTCAATGTCTCTGGGCTCGACCCCTGTTTTCTCAAACAGAGCGTCGAGGCTTCCGAACATGACCTCCTCCGCTTCCAAACGCGCCTGATCCATGGAGAGGTTGAAGGGAATGCTTTGGTGGGCTCTAGGCAAGGAGGTCTCGTCGCCGAGGCCGGCCCTGCTAAGGATGCGCCGCTTGAATCGGAGTGCGGCGTCGTTGAAGGCCCCTGTATCTTCCGTCAGCTTGAGGAAGGATTCTATTGAGCGTTTGAGATCGTTCCCCGGCTTGTAGCACGCGAAGTCCACCAGGTACACGGGTGGGGAGCGCCTGGCCCAGTAGAGGCCGAAGAGGAAGAGGAGGGCGGCTGAGCCCGCGAGGCGCGTGAGCGCGTGGACGTCGAGGTTGGACCTTAGGTGGCGGAGGTCGAGGCCGGTGAGGTGGAGGAGGAGGAGGGAGTGGAAGAGAGGGAGGATGAGAACGGTGGCTGCGTTGAATGAGTGACCGTATCCCAACTTCACGTACTTGAGCTTCACCGACTGCAGGAAATCCGGCAGCCGTTGCCGGATCTTGATGACGGCTGACGACGAGTCCTTGAAGTCCATCTCAGCCGTTAATCTCTCCTTATCCATGTCTATGCTATTGCGGTCCATTTACTTTCATCAATTCTCTCTCTCTCTCTCTCTCTCTCCTTCTTCTTCTTCTTTTCTCTACAGAAAAATTTGTTTCCTAGTTGTTTCCTTGTTCGCGAGGGGATGTGCTTGGTCTATGTATTGTGATAGTTTTTAAAGATGTTGGGTTTAAGTTGCTTTATAAGCAACAAATTAGTTTTAATTATTAAAGTACTCCAACTCTTTATAATTTTCTCAACATGCATATTTATTTTAAATTTACTATTTTGATACATACAAAATGTAATACTTTATCACCTCTCTCATGTCACATCATAAAAATTTATTTTATAAAGAATAATCTACTCTATAAGAAGTAAATTTTATAATGGGTTATAAGAGAAATAAAAAATTATACCAAATTAATCAACGGGAATAGGTTCAAGTGATAAGCAGCTTGGTATCGCTTAAGCAAGGTCCCGAGTTCGAGACTTTGTGTACGCAGCCCCGAATACCAGACAGGCAACCTAAAAAAAAAATTATACCATTTTATAGGTTGAAAGAGCATTTTTCTTTAACCTATTCTAGCTAATTGGGGGCTGAGGATATTAACCGCAAGAAACCTATTATTACCATTATTATATTCGGCTGAATTAATTTTGGGGAAGTAGTAAAAGACAAGGGATGGAGAGATGAACCACTTTTGGAAAACAATACAATTAAAGGATTATAAAGATATACCAGATACATATACACGGAAATTAAGAAAGACGGAATTTTGGGGAAAAAGACGGAATGCCGGCGGTTATTGGTGGCTGAACATCAATGAACAATTAATGGTCATGAGCTTACATGCCAAATCTCGGCGTCATTGGAAAGAGTTTGAATCCTTTCTGCCATTTAAAATGGCCATATTTAATTATGTTAAAATAAAGAGATTATGTGTTTGTAATCATAATTAATAATAAATTGTTATTTCACTAATATATATATATATATATATATATATATAAAAGTGAAGCGACTTATTTTAAAATGACATTACATTTTGATTGTGAGTACGAATAGGTAGTGTTTCATGTGAATGTCAGATTTTTTTTTGTAGAGGGTGTGGTTTATTGTCACACTTTATCCTTTAGGATTTAGATCCTTTAAAACGAAGCGTTCATGATAAAGTGATTGAGATTTCACTTTTAAATTAATAAAATGAGAAGTAAAATTCATTTGATATTTTATTGATTTAAGGATGAAAACATTTACTTGACCCTTTAAAATAATTAGAGGATCCTTATATGTTTGGTCCAATGTCAAACAATGTTGATTAATTTAATTTGATTTAGATATTCTTAAAAAACTTTTATATTTCATAATTATACTAATTAATATTAATTACAAAAATCAAACTAGTATTAATAATTCTACTTATTAATATTATTAATATTAAGTACAGAAGTTATCTACTTTTTAATTTAACAAATTTTAAATAATATATTCACCTATTAAATTGAGTCTATATTGATAAAAATATTATTAATAAAAAAAATTAAATATGATCTAAAATATTATTGTTTTCTTTCCATTGTTTAGGATTTTTCTTTTATTCAGTAAATGATTTGGATCTATTATATTTTAAAAATAGTTGTTTCGATTTGTTGTTTCTTGAAACAACATATCGTGGGTTTTTTTTTATCCCCTTGATTGTTTTGGTCTTTGATGGTAAGTATTTCTTTTGTAGAGTTTTACAAAAGACAAAGATGTTTAGGCCTAAAGTGAAAGTAGACATATACATTAAACTGCAACATTTTTCGTGTTGGTTTCTATTTCTAATATAAAAGATGTTTAAAAATCAATAATCTTTTGACAAGGAGTATAGTTATATACCATGTTAGTTCAGAATATATAGTATATTTATATCTCATTAACATTAGATATGATGTATTTTTTATTTATAAGTGTCGTCAAACTTCTTTATGAATAAAATTTTCTTTTCTATAAAAAAAATATGTTATAAAAATTATTTAAATATTTTTATTAATAATGTCAACACTTTAAATCAAGCTTATATTCTGATTCATTGGTTCTTAAGCTTCAAATTTTCAGCACAAAAGAGGGTGGTTTCTAATATGCCTCATGAGGTAATAAATATCATTTCCTATTGTACTAGACTCGCCCTAAGAGGCCCAATGAGGCAACATGGAAGAAAGGCTCATAGACAAGCCCAAATTGCACTGGTCCAAAGTAACTTGGTCGAATGAGACTCCCTTCCTTTACAACCTGCAACCTGACGTGGAATACGTGCTCACAACCATTACCATGAGGACGTGGGTGGTTACTACAGCTTGGGGCAGATCCCATTACCCCCACTGAGAACACACCGAGGACCGCGACTCCTCCATCTAGGCTCACACTATAAATAAAGGACCTTCAACATAGAAGATGTAAGTTTTCATCCATTGCATCCCTGTACACAAGACTGTGTTCTAACTTTGCCATCAAAGTCCCTTGCAGGTCCCCCTCTCGGGCACTCTTTGGAACTATTGGAACTCAAAACCTCTAAAGGATCTCACATAAGCCACTGATGCACTCTCAACCCCACTAGGCCAAGTCAAAACATTGGCCCCCACCGTACTCCTACCCTCTCCCCCACAAATCTCATATTCTTTCCTCTTTTAACAACTATGGTCGAGACTAGAAGCCAAAGCCAAAATAACCCACCAAGTCATAACACGACTTAGAAAGGTTGCCACAACCGCAAGGCAACGATGGAATAGATGGAAAGAGAGTTACAAGAGCTGCGAGATCACAACAAGCAGTTAGCCGACCACATGGAGGAGCTTAACCATGAGAAGAACAAAAAGGATCATAGCTCGACCCACGCCACCGAGGAGGAGGAGGCCAGGGCGTAGACCTCTAAGTCAAGCCCAGCTTAGACACCACAGTTCCTCATGGACTCCGGACCCTTCCCTGATTCTATCATGAAGGTAAGGTTACCTCAAAACTTTCAGTTGTTGTTAACCTTGAAACCTTATGATGGTCGAGGAGATCCTAACACATTCCTCACTATGTTTCATTCCATGATGCTCAAGAATGAGGCCACTGTCTCCCTCCTCTACTACACCTTCCTGAGATTCCTAATCGACTCGGCTATGATGTGGTTCTCCACTATTCCTGCAAGGTTGGTCAACAATTTCTTCGAGCTCAGTAAAGCCTTTCTAAGCCATTTCTCCTCATCCAAGGTGTAGCAGAAGATGTCAGGTTCATCGACGTTAATTAGGCAAGGTTCTAATGAATCCTTAAAAGACTACATCCTTAGGTACAATGTAATGGCCATGCATATTTCCATTCTAAGCTCTGAAGTGGAGCTCCATCAGATCAAGCAGGGGCTCCATCTAGGTCCTTTTTGAAGAACCTTGCTGCCAGCCTACCATTGCCTATGGCAGAGTTTTGTAGAGAACAATCAATTTTATTGTAGTCAAAAAATAGGGGAGACCGCCTGCCTCGATTGGGGAAACCCTGGGAAGAAGAACCTCGATGAGGAGCCAAATGTGGAACTAGGTTTCCCTAGTTGCTCTAATTGTTTAATATAGTATGTTTTGCTGATGACAAATAGAATGGTGAGAAATAGTATAATAAAAAATAGAATGCAAAAGGTTGTTAGTATGCTAAATGGAATATATTAGATTTTGTATGATTGAACTTAATGGTATCATATAGCTTACACATCATACAATGACACATGAGAAACATCCTTCATACAACATATCCAATAATTATTTATATGTGCCTTGATGGATTAACTTTGAATATATTTCTATGTGCATGAATATATGTATGAATATATATATATATATATATATATATATNGCGAGATGATGTTCGCAGAGGCTCATCTCACGCAAGACGAGCGTTGGGCGCACTGCAGCACCCAGGGAGTGCTGCAGCACGCCGAGAATTAGCCCTACATCGATTAACACTATAGAAGGGGGTCTTCTCTTCCCCTATATATAAAGGCTTCTTGTGAGTGTTTAGATTTGCTAATTCACTCCAGAGCTTGAGAGGTCACACTCTTATGAGACTTTTTGCTCAAATTTTTTTTTCTTTTCTCCCTCTTATCTTCTGTTCATGGGTAACCAGTGCCTCCACGTAGGGCGTTAGGAGCTCCAAACTTAGTGTTCCTTAGCGATCAATCATTTTTAGGTGAGTGACTTTCTTCATGGTCTATTTTAGACCATGTATTTATTTTAAAGTTATTTATTTATTTATTTTTAGCATTATTTTATTTAAGCATTTTTATAAAATCCTAGAAGGTAGAATCTAGTATTTTATCTATGTATTTATGACGTTAGTTATTATTAAGAATTCTTTTATTTAATTAGTTATTTTATTATGATTATTTATTTAGAAACTCTTTATTTATGAAGTAGATATTTATAAAACTATTTTAGAAAATCATGAAACTATTTTAGAACTACATGGGACCACATGTTTTATTGCATTAAATAAAGTCATGTTGTGTGTGTATGATTAATATTAAGTGATAGAGATATTCATATTGTTTAGTTAAACCTTTAACAAAAGATCATGGTTAAGGAAAGATTCTGGTGGGAGAAGACTTATGTTAAGGAAAGGTTCTGGCTGTGACGCACCTCTCTAACTTGGGAACCTCCCTAAATATGAGATCTTAGTTTGCTTCTAATTTTCCAAGATAAAACATTTAGTAAATATTAAATCATGTTATGCTATCAGTATCAGTCAAAAGATTATGATGATCATGTTATGTATTTAAAACTATTTTCATGGGAGCATATCTAGAATAGAACTGTAAGTCAGCGATAACCTATGTAGAACCTTGTCACGTCCCAACTTAGACCGTGACCACATGTATGGCTACTTCCCTACGAAAGCACTGATGTGACATACTAAACATGTAATAAATGCAATGATAAATAAATACTAGCTGATTCTTTAATTAATAATTGAAAACTAATTAATAATTGAAAACTGTTTACA
Organism: Nissolia schottii; assembly: GCA_003254905.1. Lineage (NCBI taxonomy): Eukaryota > Viridiplantae > Streptophyta > Magnoliopsida > Fabales > Fabaceae > Nissolia > Nissolia schottii. The sequence continues at coordinate 173,806 of QANU01030108.1, forward strand.
TAATGTTTGAACTGAAATATGAATGAGTTACAAAGTAATAATGTCTAATAATGAAATTGATAAAACCACTAGGGATCCTGCCCTAAGTGTCCAGAGCACAACTACTAAAAGATTCTGGTAGACCCCACTGTGAAGTGGAGCTTACCACTAACGTTGGGTCCTCGCTGCTACTGGATAAGGGGGACATCCTCACTACTCTCAGTCGAATCTGAAAATGGTTTAACAGAGGGGTGAGTTGTCAACTCAGTGGTGGGTGCCTTGGTACCACACAAGCCACACATACTGCATATAATGACCTATAAACACATACATGTATACTGAAGGAACTAGCATGGTAAATAAAGCATATAACTGGATAACTGAAGTAACTGATAAAACTGAAAATAACTGAAAAACTGAATACAATTGAATAATTGGAATAAATTGAATATAATTAAATAGCTGATAATTGGAAAGTAAAATCATACGTATGCCTACTCCCTGGTAGAGGAGCATGATTCAAAGGAGCCGCAACTCAACTTTACTTCGCCAAGAATGTTTTTGGGTGGTTCTGATACGCACGCAACCCAGATACCTGTGAGGGTACGCATACCCTAAGTCTGAGGAGCCTTGCGCTCCGGGGTCTAATAGGACACACATGCCATAACTAAGGAGCCTTGCGCTCTAGTAGGGCATGCATGCTACGGAGCCTTGTGCTCATATCTATCTATTGCTGGGTCTGAGTTAGGAGATCATAGGACCTCGTACTGTTCTAAATCATTTATCCTAGAATCTATTGTTTGTGAAGTCTTTTAAGGAATTGTCTTTCAATTACCCAGTTGTTAAGGCCTAAGGCTACTGATTATGACAAGTGTGTCCTATTTAACTAATCTTTGCTTATTAGTCTGACTTAAGGACTATGGTCCCACACTTAGGACATGATTCCCAGGTAAGAGAGGTGCGTCACAGTGGACATCTTAAGTACCAGTCTTGTCTTAGCCAGAACCTGCCCCTTGTTAGGGTTCATGCCTTAATCGAAGTCTTTTTTAAAGTCTTATTGCTCAATCCTAATCAATCTTATCTAAGGGATATAGGGTCTAAGGGTTTAGGTCTCTGTCCTAACATAACATGGAATAAATATAACATAGCATAAGTATAAACACATGGCATATATAGCATATCACATAAGCATGACACTTACTGAGCATGTATATCTATCTAAGTATTTACTAGCATGTTATAAACTAAATGAATATCTAACAAATTTCTATCATGCATGGCATAATTGACTCTATTGGTGGACCAACGTTGCACCGGGATCGCCACTCACCTGGAATATCGCAGAACGGAGGAACGTTGGTACTAGGGGCTCCTAGCGGCATGGCGTTGGCACTTGGAAAGTCAACCAAACCACCATTATAACCCATAAAACAAAACTTTAAAGTGGTATGCCCCGCAGTAGCTATTGTAGCATCGCTACAGTGTTCCAGCATCGCCACAGTGTCCTGAGGACCATCGTAGGCCACCACCAACACGGCGGCGGCGACAACCCACCTAAGAGGGAGAAAGAATTGAGCAGAACTCTTTTAATAGGGAAGAATGAGTCTGGACTTTGAGCGAGTTAAATGGGGGAGAAGAGCTCTATATATAGGTGAGGGGGTGGTTAAAGAAATGGGTCGGACCCCTACGTGAAGCTAACGCTGGGATCTCCTGACACCCTACATGAAGGCACTGCTTTCCCACGACAAAAAGACGAGAGAGAGAATAAAAAAAACTAAAGTGAATAATCTCACTAAAAGTGGAACCTTTATGATATTGAGTAAATTAGCAAGTTCAAACACTTGTGAGAAACTTCTATATATAGGGGGGAGCTCAATACCCCATCTAGATGTTGCTTTCAATGTGGGACTTTAGTGCGTTGCAGTGCCCACATTCGGTCGTGCTGCTGCAGCATTGCAATGCACGTGTGTTTCCTTTTTCTCTCTTTTTCTTTTTTCTCTTTATGGGCCATCACACTATCATCTAGAAAACCCTTGACAACCCAGTATAGATAAGGTCGAGCTCAATGTAACCTTTGTGGCCTTGAACAATTGCAAACACCCTATAGAGGACACAAAGGCCGCTCAGATTTTTCAAAGAGTTGACAACTTTTATGTTATCATCAACAAGACAATGTTCCGATGAGGGTTCACTCACCAACTATTGAGATGTCTAGAAATGGAAGAGACCCTCTGTGTCATGAAAGAGCTCCACCAGGGCATGTGTATGAGCCACATCAGAGGCTAGACCCTAGCATCAAAAGCCCTCTAGGAAGGATACTACTGACTAGTTATGAAAAATGATGGCATGACACTTGTAAGGAACTACAAAAAATGTCACCTCTTTGCTAAGACACTCTTAGCACCTTCCTATAAGCTTCATAACTCAAATTCTAGTTGGTATTTCCATAGATAGGGGATAGACATCCTCGGGCCATTTCTTGAGGGGAAAGGCTAGGTAAAGTGGCTCATAGTAGCCATTGATTATTTCACCAAATGGATCGAGGCAGAGTCCTTAGCAACCATCAGCGGCGAGAAGGTTCGTTGTTTTATCTCCAAGAAAATAGTTTCCAGATATGGTATCTCCATCAAGCTAGTAAGCGATAATGCACTCAATTTCTAGACAGAAGAGTTGAAGAATATTGGGAGGACCTCAGAATTCACAGGCTTTATACCTCGGTGGAGCATCCTAAGACGAATGGGCATGCTGAGGTCAATGATACCTTAAATGATTAAGATTAATCTGATGTCAATGTGACCTTAATTCAATTAAAATTGGCTAAATTTAGTCTCAAATTTGATATCTTAAACAATTAAGTTTAATATGAGGCTTAGTCTAGTGAAGTACACGAAAATTGGCTAAATCCATAGAAGTTTAGAATAAACAATAGGTAAAGAAAAGCAAAGATTTTTCATTAATATTAACAAAAATAATATACAAAGGGCAAAAAAAAGGGGAAAACAAAATCATCAAGAGGCCTTAGGGCGAGGACGGTCGACAATCTAGACAAGGTTACAAACCCTATCCCTAGGATAGTAGGGGCTGACCACTATAGACCTTTCATCCCTTGCAGTAAGGGGATGAGTTCGACAAAAAAGCTGAAGTAGCTCATAATCTACATAGATGGAGTCTTGAGCCCTAATAGACCTATCCACCTAGGAGTAAGGGTCAAAACCCCCTCCACTATCCTTGGCATCAAAATTGTCATTGGTATTCTTAGAGATTATTTCCTCAGATATGGCTATAGTGAAATTTTAAAGAGAATACACTCACAATAAGGAAAAAAAAAAAGGAATGGTAAAGGGTTGAAAGCACTAGGGAGGTTTTAATTCTCTAGAGAAGCTAAGGGAAGGAAGTAGGAAGAGTTTCCTTTCTTTCCTCTCCTCTATTTAAAGAGTTTGTCCCTCACTCTTCCCCCTAAAATTCGATGATTGATAATTGAAATAGCAAGAATCACACCCAACCTCACCAATAATGCAGCCAAGGGCTCAAATTTGAGCAGACTAGATCAAACAGGCACAGATTGCATAGGCTCGATAACCATTATAAATATTGCCATATCAAAGGTCATACCGTGGGGCTTTCCTCCCCCCCCCCCCCCCCNAAACTCAACCGAAGGTGAATAAGATTACTCGAGAGGACATGAACCCGCACTGAGCTTGGAAAAAATAATTGCTTGAGCCAAGGGCTAAAGCTGAGCTCATGGGCATATTGCTTCTCACGATTGTAGCTGACTATTTAGGCTCGGACATAACTCTAGTAAGCTTAGACACCACCTCATTGGTAATGACCAAGCTTAGGGGTTGTGTTCCAGACTCAGCCTAAGAGGCCCAATGACCAGGCCCAATGAGGCAACATGGAATAAAGGCTCATAGACAAGATTAAACCACATTGGTATGAAGTAGTGGAATGGAGTGAATGTAGTGGAATGGAGGAAGTGAAATGGATGCCAAGGGATGTCTTCAAAGCTGCAGGGGAGCCCTCTATTTATAGGCCCTGGACTGGCACTTTCGCTCAGCGCAAGCGTACAACCGCTCAGCGAGTAATGATTACTCGCTGAGCGAACTGTACCATATCGCTGAGCAAACTCTCTGGATGGCTTGCAAGTGGCTTATCTTCTGACAGATTCGCGGCGGCTTGTCAACAGTGACGGCTGGCTCTTAGCTGGCTTCATAAATGCACTGCCTGCAAGTTGGCTTGGGTAAGTACAGTCGCTCAGCGAGTAATGATTACTCGCTGAGGGTAGCGTGCTAATCGCTGGGCGATGAGGGTTACGTCGCTGAGCGGTTCCCACTTTCTGCACTTGTTCTTCTTCCATTGTTCATTGCAACAATTGCATGGCATTCTCCCCTTCCATTTCCTACCGTTTTCCTGCAATAATTACAATAATTTAAACCATTAACTACCTTTTGATTCATTGTATGAAACTTGTATTGATTTGGAAGTATTTTAACTGTTTCATACTAATTAAGAACAGATAAGTGCCATTTGTCCTCTAGATTTTTATCCTAATTTGGCACTTATCAGGAACCTCTAAGGGATCTCACACAAGCCACTAACGCACTCTAAACCCCATTGGGTTAGGTCATAACACCTATTAAATTTATTTATTTTTGACAATTTTTAAAACTAAATCCATTAAACTTCACCATCATTTCATGATCTAATATGATATATTGATGTGTCATATAATCTAATGTGATAAATTAATACTTTTTAATATAATATTTGTGGAAATGTGTATCATATGTTCAAATGGTCCCTAAATTTCTAAATCTCTTACAAGTTAGCCCTTTCAATGTTTTGACTATTAAAAAGTTTGTCAAGATCATATGAATCATGAAATAATGATAAAATTTGATGAATTTAGTTCTAAAAATGTTCGAAAGTAGAGGAATTTAATGGGAGGAGATATTTACCCTTATAGATAATATAATGAGTTTTTTTATGAAGACAATATAATGAGTTGTGAATGTGATTAGTTAACCGTGTAAAATATTGTATAAAGACAATATATCAAAATTAATTTCTTAAAAATTATGCATCAACATCTAATTATTTTTATGCCACTTTTGTTTTCCTTCATTTTCCTAGTGTGTGGAAAAGTTAATTTGGCTTAAACTTATAGTAGTGTTGTTTTTCATTTTTTCAATGGGTTAATTATGTTTTTAATCCTTCATATATTGTGAATTTTGTATTTTACCTCTCATAAATTTTTTGTTAGTAAATCATTCCTCATAAAAAAAATGTTAGATTTTAATCTCTACCGTCTATTTGGGTTGTTAACTACTGACGTGGCAGTTAACTTGGCTACATGGCAATCACATGCCATGACATAGGGTTAATTTAGTTTTTAGTTCTTCATAAATTTTGAATTTGTGTTTTACTCCTCATAAATTTTTTGTTAGGAAATCATCCCTCATAAAAAAAATTGTTAGATTTTAATCTCTGCCGTCCATTTGGGTTGTTAACTGCTGACATGACAGTTAACTTGGCCACATGGCAGTCACATGCCACACACATGACATAGGGTTAATTTAGTTTTTAGTTCTTCATAAATTGAAAATTTTGTTTTTTACCACTCATAAATTTTTCATTAGGAAATAGTCCCTTATAAACGTTTTCATTAGGAAATTGTCCCTCACAAAAATTTTTTGTTAGGTTTTAGTTTCTATCATCCTCCATTTCGACCATTAAATATTGTCGTGGCAGTTTACTTGGCCATGCAGAAAACATAGTTGACCTATTATTCAAACTGACCCATCCAAACTTGACCCAGGTTCAATATTTTTTTTAAAAAAACATCCCCAACTCTTCCCCTCTCACTCTCTCCCCGCTCCCTTTCTCTCCCACCTCACCACTATGGCTCTCCCTCACCCCACATTCGAGTTGCTGTTGACCCTCCTCTTCGTCGTTAAGGTTCATGATGATGATTATATTTTTTAATTTAGGGCCATGGATCACTAGAGTTGTTGAAATGGGCTGAACCCGATGTGCTAACCCAAATGGCTTGAAAATATGGGCGGACTGGGCGAAAGAAATATGAAGAGAAAAAAAATTTGAGTTGACTCAACTTAGCCCAAACCGAATTGGCCCAACCTTCTTTGGGCTAGGTTAGCCTGATGACCCAAACACCTCTTTTAATATATTATAATAATAATAATATGATGTGGATTTTTTTTTTGCCCTTACATGTGCACTTGTTCAATAAGTTTAAATATGAAGGAACCCTCTAATATGGAGGATATAAATAAAGAGACAAGTAAGTTGAAAATGTTAATAAATATAGGGGAGGTTCACGACTATTGAGTTTTTGAAGCAATACCTGATATTTTAGACTTGAACAACTACATTAGCGTAAATTTTACTTTTGTAGATTTAGTTTATCTAATTTCATGCGTTTGACCCCCTAACGTAAATGGTTTGTGCTTTTTATTAACTTTAAAAAAAAGTGTTATAGTCTTGTTACGTAACTTACGCAACTAAAAGATAAACAAAGCATTTGTAACTAGCTCTAGTATGTTGTAATTGATTGCTTAAATTGAATGCAAAATATATTTTCATAATTTTCTTTGTTATATAATCATATTCAAACATTTGAGAGTTGAAAATTAATTCAAATCAACTCAAAATTAAGCCAAAATAATCTCAATATTATATAGACTAGTTACTTTATTTTTAGTCAATAAAATTTAATTACACATTATTACCAAACTTTACCAACTTCAAAGTAGTATATATATTTAAAAAATTTAAGTTAACAAAACATGGGTCCATGGGATAGCCTGAAAATGGCTATGATAAAAATGGGCTGGCATTTTACTAGTTCAAAAATAACATAACATGAAATAGCTTTACTTGATGTGGTCCAATCTGAATGGGCCAGCCCAACCCCAACCCATTTTGATCCCTCTATGGATTATAGGTAATGGGGGGTAGGGCATTAATTAGGCAGTTCATGTCAAGGTTTGGGTTTAGTGCTCATGTACATGACATGTGTTTGTTATATGGCCAAGTTAACTGCACATTAGCCGTTAACTACCCAGATGGAAGGTGATAGAGACTAAAACCTAACAAAAAAAATTATGAGGGACGATTTCCAAACGAAAAATTTATAAGAGGTAAAACACAAAATTCAAAATTTATGAGTGACTAAAAACATAATTAACCTTTTTTTAATTGTGTTGATGAGCATTATTTTCATTTTATTTTTCCAAAAGAAAGGCCCATTGAAGATGGGAAAGGCTTACGCCCCATAAATTTTGGGATATATCAGAATAGCATACGAAGGCGTGCTAAATAACTTTATGGATCAATTAACGTCAGATGCCTTTGGGCTATGCCAATATAGCAATCATGTTTGGGAACATCATAAAATAGTTTTTTTTTTTCAAAGAAAAGTTGTTTTCTAAAAAGTCCTCGCGTTTGACAAACTAACTGAAGTTAAGCAATAGTTCTTTTTTGATATAAAATTAAAGTTGTTTCGGATAAAAAAGGCTTTAAGTTACTTTAAAAATAGCTGTTAATTTGCTTTTCTTGATTAAAAAAAATTATTTTTCTCATATTTTTGTCACATTGACCCTAAACATTAAATACTATATAACGAATGCTTAATTAAGTTTTTAACCCCTGTAAAATTTCAAAGTTTGTTTTTAGTCCCTGTGTAAAATTTTTAATCGCTGTAAAATTTCAAAGTTTGTTTTTAGTCCTTGTGTCTGACTGTGGTTAACGGCGTTGACATGACCATGCCACGTGGCATAAAGTTTTGTTATGCCATGTGGCACGTCACGTCAGCGCCGTTAATCCCAACCAGACACAAGGACTAAAAACAAACTTTGAAATTTTACAGGGACTAAAAACAAACTTTAAAATTTTACAGGGACTAAAAACTAAATTTTATTTAAATTATTTTTTTTGCCTATGAAAGGGTAAAACTAACATCAAACAATTTTTTGTTTTATATTTATTTTAAATAATTTTTACTAAAATTATTTAAATAATTTTAATCACATATTTAATAATTTAAATAATTTAAAATAATTTTGAAATTTTTTTAATTAATATGAATATGATTTAATAGTTTAAATTATTTAAAGTTTGTTAAAATAAAAATAGTTACTTTTTTATTTAATATTAGTTAGTATTAATATTAAATATATATTTAGAACATGGTGGCAATATATAAAGAAGATTACATAAATATTAAGTAGGAGTATGTTAATTTATTAGGATATATATTAGGATAATTTATGATATGTATAGAGTGCTTAAGTGGACTACAAGTAAAGTGTAGTGTGGCATATCCTAAATTAGCTTAATATATATCCTAATAAATTAACATACTCCTACTCAGTACTTATGTAATCTTCTTTGTATATTGCCACCATGTTCCAAATATATATTTAATATTTATACTAACTAATATTAAGTAAAAAAAGTATATATAATTATTTTAACAAACTTTAAATAATTTAAACTACTAAATCATGTTCATATTAATAAAAAAAATGTCAAAATTATTTAAATGATTAAATATGTGATTAAAATTATTTAAAATAAATATAAAACAAAAAAATTGTTTGATGTTGGTTTGACCCTTTCATAGACACAAAAAAATGATTTAAATAAAATTTAGTTTTTAGCCCCTGTAAAATTTTAAAGTTTATTTTTAGTCTCTGTAAAATTTCAAAGTTTGTTTTTAGTCCCTGTGTCTGGCTTGGGTTGACGGCGCTGACGTGGTCGTGCCACGTGGCATAAAGAAATTTTACAGGGACTAAAAATTTTTACACAGGAACTAAAAACAAACTTTGAAATTTTCAGGGGCTAAAAACTTAATTAAGCCTATAATGAATGTGTTTGTTTTCACTTTTAAAAAAAGTTATTAAAATTAACTTTTAATATAGAGTTTAAAATGCTAAAAACAAGTTATTTTGTTTAAATTCTCTAAAAAAAATTAAAAATAGATTTTTTTTAGATTCAAATTATTGTTAAAATTTATGCAAATATACGAAACTAATTATTTAAAAAAATTGATTATTTTGACAAATAAACTAAAACAAACGCACCCAATATAAATGATTATTTTATACTTTTTTAGTAATTCGTAATTAGTTTTCATAAAAACGTTAAAACCGTTAAACTAAAATCATGCTTATAAACATGAACATAACATGATGGCTAAAATAAGTCATGGGCAACAACTCACTCACATGCGTTGTTGTAAGAGTGGTGTTGCAACTTGCAATGACTTGCAGAACTCCGAATGACGTTCCCTAACTGACATGGAGACATACATAGGAATTACTAACACATGGAATCAACGAAATGATATAAATGGGAGTGAAAAAGTGCAACTAGGTACTGCTCATGAACACTACGACGCTCTAACAGCATTACAACATTGACATTGCACCAAACCCTAAGCTAGCCCCAGTGCCATTGTGCCCTCGCAGTGCAATTGCAATGGCAAGCATAGTGCCATGGTGCCATGGTGCCCTGATAGCTCCATTGTGCTGGCTCCGTTACTAGAAACCCTAGAACTACAAATGGAAGACTAGGGGACATACCACTTATAAAGAACACTGACCGATCTCCTTTGATCTCTCACACTCCTCAAAGACCCAATTAAAACTTCGCAAGGGTCTACACTAGGAGGGAACTTCACTTGCACTTGTGGAAAAAAATAATTAAAATAATTATTTTCCAATGCAAACTAAGACTCATGAGGTAAGACTCTATTTATAAGGGAATGCTAGCACCTCCACCACTAGAAATAAGAGCTTTGGGACTTTGAATGTCAGTCAGACCACCATTGCGCCCCCGCAACGCAATTGCGTTGGTGTTGGTGGCCTCCGGCTCCATGGCGCCCTCCTGGTGCCATTGCGCTATTGTCGGGGCCCAAAAGTCAACCTTTTTCTTTACTAATATTACCCAATTTGGATTACTTAGACATTGTATTCTATACTTTAAGTGTTACTCATGGACTCGAGCATAACTTTATGTTTTGATGATAAAAACAAAAAGACAAAAGGACAACACAAAAAGCTTTGGAGATCAAGAGGATGCTTTCAAGATTTATTTTATTTTGATCTTCTTGGTAGTAATAGGTCTCTAGTATATGTGTTAAAAGCTTTTCAAAAGAAAAGTTCCTTAAAGCCATCCTATGATCATTTGCATCGCGTGATTTTCTTAAAATGTTTATTTTAAGGATTTACTTCGGTACCCCGTAAACTTCAAGGGTATCGATACCATAGCGTTTAAGATTTTGTCAAGTTTCCCACTAACTCAAATTGTTTATTATTTTAAATTTGTGATTGAATCACAACCATTCAAGTACAAGGAGATATAGATACCTTCATAAAATGTTGGGTACCGAAGGAAGAACCTTTTTTTAAAAAAAGAAAAAAGCTCGTTTAAGTCGTTTGGAAAAGGCTACATACACACATCCTTGTTTAAAAAAAAAATTGTAACCTTTTTTTGGAGACTAGGTGAATCGATTCACCTATAGGTATGAATCAATTCATATGGATATAATTTAAAATGTTTCGAAAATTCTCTTTCTGATGAATCAATTCATTGAGAATTAAATTGGTTCATGAAAATGCGAGATTAATATAGTAAAATTCAGATTGAATTGAATCGATTCACTAAAACACATGAATCAATTCATCCTAATGTGCCAAATCAAAAATTGCAAGTTCTGATTTTTTTTATGATATCATTCCTTCTTTAAGGGTTAGCCTTCTTGGGACCTCATATGCACATTTTTCCATAGATTCAATAGCCAAAATCCTTTTCGAAACTCTGTTAAATTGTTTTATCACTCAATCATATTATATTAGCTCTTGTGATCACTTGAGAAAAATTTCTTGAGAAAGAGCTTCTAAGCTTCATTTGTATATATGTTCTTTGGAAGAGTGAATTAAGAAATATACTCAAGAGTTTTTCACTATTTTGAGAAAAATTGTTTGGTATATTTAATCTTTTTGATTGAAAAGCTTGTAGAGGAGAAAGGTGTGAACCTTTCACATTTCTAGAGTGTGTGCTCTAGAAATTTTCTTAGGGTGAGGAACCCTTGGGATAATCCAAACACTAGGTTAGGGATAACCCTGAAAGTGTAAGAGTTGTATGTGGTTTTAAATGTTTACAAGTACCTGTGAAAATTTGTTTGATATATTGAAAAACCCTAAGCTTGCTTAGGTACTAGATGTAGATCAAGTAGTTGAATTGAATCAATATAAATTCCTTCTGTTACACTTTTCTTCCCTTCTCTCATTTATCATTCAAGCGTTCAATCCAAACATATTTATTTTGTGCTTTTTGTTTTGAAAAGAGTTTTTGGATTTAAATTGTTCTTGCCATTAAAATGTTAACAATTGTGTGTTTATATACATTGGTATGTATTCAATCTTTGACAGAGAATAATTTATTTGGATTTTTATTTTTCATTTTGTGCTTTTTGATTCAAACACAACATTTTTCATTTGTCTTCCACAATCTGATTCAAACAAAATTAATTCTAGAAACTAAATTAATTTCTTTTTGTAAAATAAAAATGTTGCTGCTATATCTTTTTTGTCAAAACATGTGTGAGGTTTTTGAAAAAGTTTTGAAACAAAGTTTTTATTTGCTACGCAATTCACTCCCCCCCCCCTCTTGAGTAAGTGAAGCCACTGAAGAACATTAAGTTACGGAATTTACAGGTCATCACCCGTTGCCTTAGTTGGTTCTGCTCAACCACATATTGTTATCTCTGCTGGTTCTGCCCAACCTCAAATTGCCCAAACCTCTACCGGTTCATCCTCCCACGCCTCTGCTGGTTCCGTCCAAACCTCTATTGGTTACAACTAAGCCTTTACTAGTTTTGTACTTTGGTATCCAAATTCAAGATGGTTTCGTCAACACTTACTTGAGTTTGAGAAGGGTGTTAAGATATTACTTGTCTTATCTATTAAGACATTTACCTATTTTATCTGTTAAGATATTTATCTATATTATCTGTTAAAATACTTACTTATCCTATCGGTTAAGTTTATTATAATTATTTGTATCTTATGTTCAATCTATAAATAGGTATACTATCTTTGTACTCACATAGCACAACAATTAATAATATTATTTTTAGTTATTCTTATTCTATTATGTCTTTCGAGTGTGCCTCAATCCCCATTCACCTACAATGATTAATAGTTTGAACTTGTTTTACCGGAAATTATGTCAACTCACATTATATTTATTATTGCATGAGATTTTAATAGTGTAAACTCCACTAAGATCTCATGTAATAATAAATGAAGTGTGAGTCAACAAATGTTTTATTACAAAATAAATACGGATAACATTTCTCTAACCAACCTATGGTTAACTAACTGCTGTCTGAAACTAAACTAACAAACAAACTAGCTGATCACAACAAATTAAGGGGCTTATTGGAGAGGCATTGCTCTCTTTGGCCAATACAGTCTTGATTGTGAGAGGAGGGAGGACAGGAGCATCAAATTCGATGCGGCTAAAAATAGCCTACATATTACCCCCGTTTAATAAATAAAGTGACTAAAAAATGAATGGTGCATTCGAATTTGTCGCTAAAAATCGTCACTATCCCTTCTTTTTTCTGCACTAGGTCACATAACTTGTGATTGAGACAATTTTAAAGTTATTTTAATAGGTAGTGTTGTCACTTAATAAATGTAGTTTATTATTATTATTTTTTGATTCTATTTTATGTGGGGCCAAGTTGGAAAGCTATGCCACCGCGGGCCACTGCCCTTACGAGTTCCTAACAAACAAACTAGTTGTCAAAATGGCAATCAGACTATCAACCATAATTAAGTAGAGAGATTGATTTGTAGTTACAAATCTATCTACTCAACTTCAAGCACACTCACGATAAAATGAATTAACTTTATATTAGGTATCAAAATTATGAAACAGTTTAACATATTAAGAGGAAGAAGACAAATACAATTTGAATTCTCTCTTCATGCATACTCAGATTTTAAGATTGATTTAAGTTTTCTTTCACATTTTATTCAAGATAAACTCATTAACTCTATTTTTAGTGTACCTAAAAACAAATGCAGTAAACTTATGTCTATTTCAGTCAAAAGTTAATAGTTCAATTAATATTTTCCTTCATATTAAGTTAAGAGGTCATGTATTTAATTTCTGTAAAAATAATAATAATAATAATAATAATAAATACACAATCAATAATCTCTATATCAAAGGTTAATATAGAGTGAGGGGACACATAACCAAATAGTTGATGTGGTTTCGGTTTGTGGAATGAAGTATACTGTTTGATTTAGACACTCAATCTTATTATCATGTCTGCTGAGGTTTATAGATTATTACAATGAGTTCAAAATGACTAGTTCGGCAAAGACGAAACATCACAGTTGGGGTAAAAAAAACTAATGTCCATTACAAGAAATTTTCAATTTAGTATATATCAATTGCAGTCTACCCAGATAGCTAGCTTCCCATGGAAAGTCTCAAAACCTGAGACGTAATCATTTCCTCCCTAACTTTTTCTCTACTAATAGAAGATATTAACAACTTTGATTAAAAAATTAAAAAGGAGAACTTCCATAAGCATGACTTAATAAGAAGTACTAAGAACTTATTTGCATAACTCTATTAAACAAAAACAGAATCCCCACATCATGGGCCTCTAGCCCTCTTAGCTTCCCTACACTAATGCTCTTAGTTTCCACTCTTGTTCCCTCTTCTTTCACATCCCCATCATTTTCAATACACTCACCAACCCTGCTAGATCATATTCCATAACACTTTGCAGGCAAGTTTTTTCGTGTTCTTGATTGCTATGTGTCTCTACATACCCTTTTTGTTTTATAGCATATGAGGAAATGTGTTCTAGTAAATTTTCAATTTCAGGGGAAGTCTCACATGGGTTCATCAAATGAAGGAGAGGGACATGGAGATCACAAAAAAAGAAGCAGGTGGATGACAAAGCCACACTTGATTCTTTTCTTCTTGTCTTTGTTGTTGGTAAGCATAGCAGGAGGTTCTGTTCTTGGATGGTGGCTATACAAATATCACCCAACAAATAGCCAGCTATGGATGGTACCCTTTGGCTTCGTTCTCTTCCTTACACCAATCATTGGCTTTTTCTCCTTGGTCATCCCTGACTTATGTGTTTCCAAAACTGATCCAGTGGATGATGTCTCACCTTGTGATCCAAAGAGATTATCTTCGCATGTGTAAGCTGTTTTGTAACAAGTTCTCTTCTGTTTTCATTCGAGCCGTGTTATTGTGGGACACTGTGCCTACTCATTACTTATTTACTGTTAAATTAGATTTTAATGGGACTACACTTTAATGACATCTCATTCCATGGTAAATGATGTATGATTGGGTACGTTGTCCCACAATAACTGAGTACGCGTAGCATTTCTCTTTTTGTTTTCCTGCTTTTAAGAGGAGTGGTGCACCCTCCATGATTTTATGGTTCAAGCTGGAAAATAGTTATCATCATTTAGGAAAGTTCCTTCTGCCAATTTTTGTGTATAAATCTGTTTTAGACTATCCTTGGTGAATGTTGAAAGTGGGCACTAACTACAAGCTTGATTCAATTGTTTTCTTGAGTATTAATTAGACTGAATTTCATGATCTTGTAATAGTTTCTTTGAATTAATTAAATGTAGGACAGTTCCATCAATTTTTAACATCTGTTCACTTTATTCCATTTTCTAGTTTACTGAAGATATTAGTTATCTTAGCACATAACAACAGGGGTAGTCGATATCTGGAGCCAAATTTCCCAGTTTTAATATTGTGAAATATATTTTTTTAATATAATTTTGAGGAAAAAATAGGTATAGCCTAATTGAGAATATCTATAAGAATCTAGGTCATTTATGTGATGTGGAAGCTGCAAGGGGTAGGCATGTCAAACTCACAGATGCTCCCCTCCCCAGATTCTACAATCCAATTGGAATTGACTACTAGGCTCATATGGTGGTTTAAGTCTTTGTAAACAAATGGTAGATAGCTTTCAAGATTAGTGTGTTTCTCCAACCTTCCCCTAATTCTCTATTAACTTCCAAAGAGATGACTTTGCTTTCCAATAATACAACCATTTGTTTTGTTAGTTTGCAATTTATTACATATTTTTGATGGAAATATAACTTCTTTTTTTGTTATTTATGTCTAAATTGTCATTTGACATTAAAATTGATGTTAAAATGTACCTTAATATGATTTTATCAAATGTATTAAAACGAGTTTAACCTAAAACTCAATGTTATACCTTTCAATTTAAACTTTTCTAACGCCAAGCGTGCACGGCAAGTAACCAATCAAATGCTACCACAATTCAACCCCCAGTCTACCGAAGTTTCCATGGAGGAAAAAACAAAAAGAAAAGAAAAAAGAAAAAAAAAAGGCCATTCGAAGACACATTTCATGTAATATTTATATTTAAATCCTTCCGCATGTCATTCCCCGAAAGGATTAGAAACGTTTCTGAAGTTACTGAATTCTCCAAATAGTAAGTGGCTATAATTACAACTACTTAATATTTTTTTTTAGACTATGAATTATTTCCCAAATTCAGTCTATTTGAATTTGAATAAATCATGTGTTCAATAGCACAACAAAGTGGATGTGGACGTAGACATCAGAAATTGGAAAATGGAAATCAACTCCACAATGCATTGTGTATCCATTTTCATACAGCAAGAAGTGCCGAAAACATAGCATAGTGGATAATATCGATGTCCACAATCTAGCGAGCATGCTTAATATAGGTGGAAGAGGTCCTGACCAAAAAACAAAAAGGAGATCTTACCCCTCCGGAAAAAAGAAGGAATTAAAAAACTTTTACTGTAATAACACTTTATTTTATTTAAAAAACCAAAAACAATGATTATAGAATTTATTTTACTTTTAAGAAAGGGTAATTTCTGTCCCACCATTAAGGAAACTCGCTTTACGCTTTTTTATTTTTATCCAAGAGTATTGATATATTTTCCTTATGAGTACTAATGGTCTTCCAAAGAATTACTGCTACCCGATTATGGCATGAGTGATGCCTGTGGAGGTAACCCTTCACCATGTTCAAGGCAGAAAATTAATGCCTGCATAATTATGTTTGTAAGAATGTCTATCATATATTCAAAAGTGACTCATCTGAAGATCGTGTGTTTGATCCACGCTCACCGCATTTTTTATTACCATAAAAAAAAAAATGTCTCATTCAATAGTTTGTTTGAGAATCTCTTTAAAAATTATGAAGAAATAGTCTACGTAAATAAACCCTCAAAGTTCGGAAATTATCGTATATGGCTAGCTTCAAGTTCTAGGTTTTTCTTTTAAAAGGAAGTTCTAGCTTTATTTTTTTAACAGAACTAAAAAGATTAACTCTATATACTTTTGGCCCTGCCAAATTTTTTATCCTAGTTTAGCCTCTGCACTAACATAAAACATGCCTTGAGTTTCAAAACAAACCGAGTTTCAACACTTTTTCTTTTGAATACAGCAACCGATCCTAATTTAGTGGCTTCTGCTTTAATAACCTTCATAAGTTTTTTCTTTTTCGAGAAATTGTCTTTGATTATTAATCAAAGTTTGACTATTAGTCAAAGACAATAGTATGATTGCAACAGAGAAACTAGTACAACATAGCCTGAACCCCAATGCTTGTAATCCAGCATGTTTCAGTATCTTATTAAAAGGGAAAATATCTTATACCCCAACGAAAAACAAGAGTTTCAAATATTCCCCTTTCCATATTGTGCATCTTGTTGGTTGAGACCTAAGAACGTGACCAATGTTGGGAGATAAAGTAGAATGTCTCTTGTGACTCCTTAAAGTCAATTTCGTTTGTGTTGTGAGAAAGATAAAAAACCATAGTGACATCATTTTGCTCCCTTCCCAGTTCTCACTTCACCTCATTTTCCAACAGTTTCATTTAATCTCATACGGTCAAATTTTGGACTCGACAATGCCTTGGCAAGTGTAATATATTTGGATCAACTGTTGAACTCGTTTTACAATGGATATCATCGTTATTAAGATAGAAACCAAAAATCCAAAATAAGAAAATGCACTACCTGATGAAAGTTCCACTGTAATCAATCAATTCCACACAAAGGCAGTAGCCTACAACAGAATTTCGTAGAATGGTGCAATAATAGACAGGTCAAACACTAGGACAGAATTTTGTACTTCCAAAAGTAAAATACAGATTTCGTCCCCTTCGATGACAGGTTCTTAAACGAATTACTATAAGAAGTTTGCACTAGTTAAAAAGTTTGAAGTAGAAATATTTTATTGGAAGAGTAAGCTTTTGAAATTTCCAATGTAGTGAAGGCATTAGAAACAATCAAATATTTCTGCTTTAGATTTCTTGACAAAGGCCCTACCCTAAGAATAATAATCAATACTAACTGAATAAAAGATTGCATGTACACATCTACTAGACAAACTCTCTTGACCTTAAAACATCCACAACCAAACACAACGCAATATTT
This sequence comes from Nissolia schottii, assembly GCA_003254905.1. Classification (NCBI taxonomy): domain Eukaryota; kingdom Viridiplantae; phylum Streptophyta; class Magnoliopsida; order Fabales; family Fabaceae; genus Nissolia; species Nissolia schottii. The sequence goes on from QANU01030108.1 coordinate 191,322, forward strand.
TCATGCCCTACGCTGAAATTTTATGAAGTAAGCAGAAAATGACATCAATTATTGATGAAAAAAGGCCCAAACCTATAAGCTCACTGCGCCTCACACATCAACATCTGAACGTGTGGGGAACTCAATGCCCCTTAGTGCAGGTACGTTGTCTAAATCCTCCCTTGAAAACAATGGAAGCAACCATAGGGCCTTCTTTGTGCCAAACACCTTGTAAAGCAAGAGCCAAAACAGATGGAAAAATATATGGTAAGAGTAAGCTATATTCGCAAGCTATTAGTTCAATTAGAGATCATGAGACTACAGGATTTACTAATGAGCACAAGACTTTATTTCATGTTAGATTACATTAAAATTGTCGTATTATAAGCATTATTTGTACATTTCCTCTTGGTTTTTTCTTATATTAGTCTTTAGAAACAAAAACTAGTTTCAAAACACAACTTCCTCCCACAAGTTATAAGCACAGAAAACTTAGGAATCAATGTCTACAATCCATATTATTACAATTATTCCATCTAATTTAACTCATAGAACCAAACTCCCCAAGAAAGCCTGTGAAACAATTCATTATCATACTCCCTCCAGTCTATTCTAAGTGTCATTTTAGCCAAATGCACGGGTATTAAGAAATCTAAAATCAAGAGTGATTTAAAGAATAAGTTTACTAAAATACCCTTATTTAATTTGGTTAAAATGTTTCATAATGAATAGAGGGAGACAGATAATATTGAAAACTTACTATTTTCAAAAAGTAATAAATTAGAAGTACAATTGTAAACATAACAATAAATTTTTCCTTGAAAAGTGATAATGACAGATAATTTGGACCCCCAAAAATTGGTTAAAGTGATAGTTAAAATAAACCGGAGGGCGTATGTTTGGTGGTTATACTTCATACACTTGGTGGAACAGATAAGATGCAAGACAGCATATCTTGATATGCATAAAGGGAGTGTCCATCAGGGCTAATTGCGACTTGAGCAAGAAATGACAATAAAGCAATGATTTTTTTTTCAATTAATCCTAACTCATGAATCAGATATGTAACGTCAAATTCCCAAATTTATGAGCTAAATTGTTCAAAAAAGTTAATTTTATAGTATTACAATATTTTGGAATGTTTTGCTACTTGATATTTGATATTACCTGCTCAAAATTCTTCTTCCTGCCGAGGTCATATCTCCACCTGACTCCCTTTCTCTTTTCGTAAACCTAAAACATCATTTTCCCAAAAAAATCATTTTAGAGAAAAGAAGACATTAAGCTGCTTGTTTTATACAGCAATGCCTAATTTTCAAAATTATCTGGTAGTTAGTGAATGGGGCCTATTAGAAAATTGAGTTTGGCCTAACTCAACCCCAAAAGCTAGCTCAACGGGTAAGGATTGCCTTAGACTAATAAATATTTGGTAGGCCATTACTCCAAGCAATGTGAGACTTAATAGGGCCTTCATCATAGTTGAAGGTAAATGTGTCAATGAGGAACAGATAATTGAGTCAACACATCCTTGAAACAAACACAGCCCCAAGTACATAACCATCTTACTGTAATCAGGGATGAACTAATGAACCTCATGATTCTGTTGTCAAGGCTTGAAAATAGCCTGACATATCTACCATGTCAAGAGCACAAGAACAGGCCGGGTTTTAGACACAAATTAACAATACCCTAATGTATGTCGGACAATAGCATTACCATATACCATTTCAAATAGGGTAACAAGAAGATAACATTGTATTGGTTACCTCTACTGAAGTTGTGTTGCTTAACAGAAGAGAAATATGCATGACTACGAAACAGAGAAGACTCAGCGCAAAGGCAAAATTAAGAACTGCATCAAGGCATACAATCTGTAAGAAACATTAATAGTTATGAGAATGCAATAAAATCTAGTTAGATTAACTTGATTGATATTAGCAGGATACTTAAACTTACTAGAAGCCAAAAAGATTACAGCAAAGCCCCCAGGAGACACTGAACGATCCTTGGCTCCACTGAAGAATTTGATAAAACTAGGGACAAGAGCTAAGCAATCCAGTGTTGTCTCGAGAAATGTATACAACTATCAGTAGATAGGGCAGAGAGAAATGAGTTTGGGTAAAACAAAAACAAAAAAGAGTAGCATGCCATTTATCCCTTTTCCAACTAGACCACCCGAGCTCCCCCATTTTCTTCTAACATATTGTTTTTTCAAATTGCTTTCTGTTCAATAGAGCAGTAAATGGAAATCATCAAGCCTCACTTTAATTTCAGCATTGAATTCACCTCTCACATACTGTCACGAAAGGGATACGCGTGTTTCACTAGTTATTGCATCGTATAATTTGATGCAAAGGAAATGGATTATGGTGTTGAAAAGTTAAAATTTATCACCACACTAGTCTTCTTAAAGGTCGAAGAGTAAAGGCAAAATCCCCAAGCCTCTAACTTTAATTTCAGTGTTAAATAATGTATTTCCCATATACCGCCAGTCTGTCACAATAGGGGTAGGTGTTAGACGAGTTATTTCATTGAATAGTTTGATGCAGAAGCAATGGATATTATGGAATTGATGAGTTAAATTCTATCACTTGACTACCGGAAATGTGGACCAAAAACACAGAATAAATAAACTAGTAACTCTGGAGGCATGGATCGAAGGTGAAGTAAAGGTGACTAAACTTGATGATCACTGAAATATATGAACTGGAGGGAAGGATATTCCAAACTTGCTTCTAGCAACAATTAGTGATAAGGAGGAACAGAAGATATAATATTTTACCAAGAAGAGCAGGAAATACTTGTAGTTACGCGCTCCAACACAATTCACGACCCAAATACAATGATGGTCCATCTTAAGAACACACTTTTGGCCTACAAATATGAGAAAAAGAATAACCAAAGACGGCTTTATCTTTCATTTCGTTACATAACCTTAACAAAGACAGACAAATAAATGCCTACACTTCCTATTTCAAACTTAGATAGAGCAACTATGGCAAAGAATAGGAGGCATAAATAAGGAAAAGAAGGCTTGAACTAACCCAAATCAGAAATTAAACGAGTAAACCTTCAAATCAGTCCTCAAGGTCAAGTTCTCTCCAAGTATGGAAAGTATGAGAGTTTGCTCGAAACTAAACAGATTGGGAATAATGTAGTGAAGTAAAGAGAGAGACATACAAACAGAGCAGTGATGGCAACGGGGTGGCTTGGCATTTTGGCATCGGGCACAATACACCGTAGACGTGGAGGGTCTTGTTGTCTGCAAATGCGATCCGTTGGATGAAGACGAAGCTTCAGGAGCAACTTGAGATGAGAGCGAAACAGGAGTAGCAGCAGCTTCCAAATTGTCCTCCGCTGACAGCGGCAAGGGGCTCCAATTCTGAGGGACGGAACCAGGGTCGTTGAGAACCACCATGAAGTAGGACCAGGTTAACAGTACAAGCTGCAAAGAGGAACAAAGTGTTGCATTTAGGTTGAATATTGAATTTGGAGAGAGAATAAAAAGAAGAACGAAGGGGGGGGGGACTGACGAGGACGTGAAAGAGGAAGAGGATGAAGAAGGCGATGAGGGAATGGGAATGGAACAAGGGAGGGCCCCAGGTGAGTAAAACGACGGCGTAGTAGGTGAGAGCAACGATAGCGGCGAACAAGAGGATCATGAAGTAGCCGAGAACGCGGAGGCCAGAGCAGAGCTTGAACAAGTTTATGTGATCCATTACTCGAATTCCAATTCGACCACTAACTGCGTAGTTGTTTGTGATGAAGTTTGGGAGTGGAAGATGGAAGGACCTTCTTATTATACTTGCTGTTGTTCTGCTTCGTCGTGCAGGGAACAGTCGTTTCCAGATATCGGAAGCCAGAATGACGGATTCGATTCACTTCGACGACGATCCCAATTCCGATGGTTTCTGTGTTTGGATGAGAAATTGCGTTTCCGCTTGGGGTAAAGGGGGAAACCAAAGGTAGAGTGGTATCAAATAGAATTTTTTTTTTTTTTTTTATAATTATGATCAAATAGAATGAGAAAAGAAAATATGATTTGTATAACTCATTTTTCTTCTTTTCATGACGGGTTTTATGATGCCTTAAAAAAAAAAGTTATGGTATTTGAATAATAAAATAAGGATAACGTATAAAATATAATAATTTTTTTATTATATATGAATCTCACATACTTATTATATTATACAATAATTTTATGTATAATTGTTCACTTTTATTTTCTATGTAAAATATCTCTAAAAAAAAGAAATGGTGGGTTTCATGATTTTGTAAGCTAGTTATTGGATGTTTGAAGATGTATAAACTGATTTAAATCAAATACTATATTTAAAATCAGGGTTAAATATATTTTTAGTCTCTGAAAAAATTAAAAATTTTGTGTTTTATTTTTAAAATAAATTGTTAGAAAATAGTTTGTAGGATTTCATTCATAGTTAAGATGGGTCCTTAGTCACAGTTAACTTGGACACATGGCAATGAATATACTGTCATGTGACTAAGTTAACTAACTGTCTATCCTAGTGACATAAACTATTTTCTAAAAAAAAAAACTTTTCAAAAATCAAACACAAAATTTATAATTTTTTAGGAGTTAAAAACATATTTAACCATTAAAATTATATATATATATATATATATATAAAATAAAATTTGAATTAAATTACAAATTTTATCAAAAAATTAATTTAGTTTTATTAATTTATATTTTTATACCCTTATAATATCTTATCTTTTAAAATGAGCCCGTAACTCAATAATGGACTACAAGAAGAAACGAAAGAAAGAAGCAGGCCCAACCCAGCAAATTCCATTATCTTACCGAAAACAAATTCAAAATAGCCAGACCAACAAAACAAAAGTCCAAAATCAAGACCAAAAACCCAAAACAATTTACAAATCATAAGCTAGTGAAATTACGTTAAACAAAAACAAAATAGGTTGTTATTTGTATTACAGAAATGTCATGCTTACACCACTTTCACCGTCATATTTTGTACATCGCAGTTAATGCATATTTTTTCTCTCCTCTCACTCACTCTCCATCACGTTCTTCTTCTCCTTCTTTTTGTCTTTTTTATTTTTGTCTCTTTTCCCCCTCAATCTCTCTTCATTTTTTCTTCTTTGCAAGATATTATGAATACCAGAATTTTCACTTTTATTTTTATCATGTTCTTTATGTTTAGTTATTCACAAGTTTGTACATATTTATAAAATAATTTGTGCATTTTTTTCAAAAATGTGTGCATTAATGTATCAAAATTTTATTATTTATCTTCGTTTTTGTAGCTGTCATATTATTTATTTTTGGTTGTTCACAACTTAGTGTATATGTATAAAAAAATTTGTGCATGTGAGCACCTTTTCTTCTTTGTCTTTGTTTTTGTTTTAGTCATATTTTTTATTTCTAGTTGTTCAAAAGTTTATACACATCTACAAAAAAGTTTGTACATACTTATTGAAAAGTTTGTATATGTGAATACCAAAATTTTCTTTTTTTTCGTTTTCATTTCATTTTTGTTTTATTCTTTGTTTTTGTTTGTTAAAAATTTCACGCACGTGAGTTTAAAAATTTATACATTTATTTTAAAATATTTGTATATAATAAAAAGTAAGTTTACATATTTAGAGTGTCAGTGAAATTTAAAAGAGTAGGAGAGAAAGTGTGACCGATGGAGACACATCATGGTGGTGAAGGCCTCGGTAGGCACCTGAATGTTGGGGTAGGAGCAATTTGGGCAGAATGTGCAAGGATTGATGGAGCAAAATTAGGATATTGGAGGGGTTTCATTGCAAATATGGGATACTAACATAAAGGGGGAGGCGGTGGCATCATCAGTAAATAAGGTGAGTTTTGGTGGACAAATCATGGTGTGCATGACATGCCAGCAAACTTCAGGTGCCCACCGTAGCCTTCACCTATCTTCATTACTAAAGTTTTAAAAATCACTTGAAAGTTTGTATATATCACCCTTGAATAGCAATTGCTTACGTAAATAGAAATTATGTACTTTCCTTCAAACTTTATAACAGCTGCCTTTGTTATTTAACGTGACATAGGTCGATTTTGATTTGATTTTGTATTTGAAAATGTTTAAGCATGTGTATAGAAGAGTTGGTACTTGTTATACAGTAGCAACAAAATTAAGTGGTGTACCCCTAACATTATTATTTGTGTTAATTGTACATAATACATCATATTAATTCACTTCTTATCTATCATTAAATGAGATTTCAACCGGACTTACATTCAATTGAAATTTCATTTAATAGATTAGATGAGTAATAAGTTGACATGATGTTTCATATACCATAAATACAAACAAAATTTTTCAAACAAAAAACATTGAAAAATGGAGGCGCCAACAAAAGAGATGAGGGATATGGGTGTTGGAAAAATTGGGTCTTTCAAGAGTGTTTCAAACTTAGTATGTGTTTGGTAAAAAAAAATCAAAGTCACGCATTGCTTGGAGTTGGTTTCATAGAAGCCTTTATAAATAAACTTGATTTACTATTAAATACTTTAGCATTGGACTAGCAATGTGGACTTGATCAACTTTACCATAACACACACGCGCGTCGCCTCGCCCTGTCTCCTCTCACGTGCGTAAGATCAATGAATCATTTTACTTGTTTTATTTTTCGACCCAAATATCTTGCACCTAACCGTTGGAGACTTATTGTGGCCTGTGCCACTTGGATTTATAACTGTTGCAATCTAGCCATTTGGGCTTGGCTTAATAATTAAGTAACCTTTGGTCTATTTATTGGCAACCCATTGAGACCAAACACTATTACCATCAGATATTTCTCTCCCTCTTCTTCCTCTCCAAGGTTTTTGCTCTGCTTCGCCACTGTTCATCTTCCTATTTACTCTCTAAAATTGCGAATTGCAAAGAGGTTCCCCCACTGCCTCCAGTATTGTTCCTTTCAAGTTGTGGAGCGAGGCTTAGCTACTCAGAGTGCTGGCAACTGCATGTGGGCGAGTTGCGGATGAGACCCACATCTTATCTTGGAGGGATGATTTTTGCCGACGTCTTTCCACCAAGCATAACTCTGAATAAGGCGAAAATAAACCCTTAAGGACAGTGCCTAACATAGTTTGTGGTATAACGTTCCAACTCATCTCTATCATTTTTATTTGTTATTGTTTGATTAGGGTTTGTCCTTCCCTAATCAAAACTTCTGCTTTTGTTTGGTTTAATTTATTTGTCAAAATATTAATAATTAATCTCCCAATTGACCCAAATAGTGAAGGCTTCTTACTCTAGAATTTGCTTTTACCACGACAATGTCATTGCTGCCATCATCATCGCTTTTAGTGCGAGACACACTCTCAATTCATGTTCCATCTATCATCAAGTGTGTCTTGGTTGAGATTTGATTTAATAATACAGTGGATAAAGTGTGAGTCGGTACAATATTTCATACCAAATGATTATATATAACATAACTATTACATAAAACAACTAAAAAAATCATTATGCAAAAGAGGTGTGTTATGTGTATTCATTGAATATGGTTCACACCTCATTTTTCAATATACGCGAAATGGAAAATACAACAAGTTGTACAAATTTATGATGCAAAAATAATATTTTTCTCTAATTATCACCCTATTAATACAATCCCGTCAAAATTATTATAATACCACGGTAAGAATTGATCTATTTAGCTACATTCTGTTTTGATTCAGATCCCCTAAGATGATAGCTAACATGGGTGGATTAAGGTGGTGTAAGTCTTTTAATTAATGGTTTTATGTTTGAGTTCTAAGAATAAAAAGAAAAAATACATTTGCTAAGACATCTCTGTCATTTACAAGAAGACTTGTGTAAAGTCAGTTTAGTTGAGTAGATTGGAGTTTTTAGTAATAAGGTTCAAATTCTAATAATTCGATCAAGAAAACAAAAATTCTTGAAAATGATTACGTGTGTGTTTGGAAATATCATAAAATAGCTTTTTTTTTTAAAGAAGAAAAACTAAATTGACCCTAAATATAAAATATTACATACTATAAATAAATAATTTCATATTCGTTTTAGTAATTTATCATACAAAAGTAATTTTTTATACAATTCAAATATAAGAAATTATGTTAAAATTATTTTTAAGTTAAAGTATCCAAACATAAATCGATTATCACGTAATGAATTATATATAAAAAAAAAAAACAGTTGTTAAAATAAGCAATTATTAAAATAAATATAATTTTACCCATTTACACATGCTATATCTCTAAAGTGGAAATTTTGGCAGATGTATGCACCGTTTGATGAATGATTTGGACGTGGAAATAGTGATTTCATGGTGTGCATTCCCTGTTTCACTCACAATTAAAGGATCTGACCTTAAACATCTAAGTCATTTATATTTTTGTCCACAAATGTTAATATGAATCAAATTTCTGGAGCTATGTTACAACCCTTAGAAACAACATTTCTTAAAAGAAAAGTAGCAAACTGAGAGCAGGAATAATAACAACGTAAATGAAAGTAGAAATTACTCAGGAGATCAAATGGAAAGCGTCATTCTACATGTCGACGGCCCACAAGAAGATGAAAAGGTTAAAAGGAAAAGAAAAGAAAAGAAAAGAAGATAAGAATAGATTATTCTAACTAGCTAGAGCACTTACGTACACGTAAATAAATAAATAAATAAATAACCACCATGAACGGAAACAAACAAAAAGTACTGCAGGTAGTAGCTTCTGGAGATGCGCGCGTGATGCAATCAATATAGCAACGTCGCTACTCGCTAGCTAGCTATGATCCAATCTAGTGAGAATCGCAGATTTAACGGCCTCTTCGCTCCTCAGCACCCCTTCGGGAACCTTAACCAGCACGTCCTGAAGCATGAGCTGGTCGTTCACACACGACATGCTGGCGTGGTGGACATGGAACTCCAACTCCCGCAACGCGACCATCAGCCTCGCCCCGGGATGGGTCCCACTCTCCGACTGAACCCTCAGCATGGCGCCGTCCCCACCAATCATCTTCACATCCACCTCAACCGCCGCCAACGAAGCCGTCTGCTGTTCCACGGAGGACGTGGTGGTGGTGGTGGTGGTGGTGGTGCTCTGTATGTCCGCGTTGTCGCTCGTCAATTCCATCTTCACCTTCTTGCTCGAAGGCTCCTTCTGCTGCACCTGCCCCTCCAGCTCATCGATCTTCGCCTTCAGCTCGTTGATGTAGGCCACCGCGTCAGACAGCAGAGAAGCCTTGTCCATTCTAGAAACGTTGGGAACCACCGCCCTTAGAGCGTAGAAGCGGTGGTTGAGCTTCTCCCTCCTCTGCCTCTCCGCCTCCACGTGGTTCAGCGGGGTCTCCCTGCCCAGCCCCGGCTTCCTCCCTCTCTTCTTCGGCGGTCTCTTCTCCGCTATCAATGCCGGTGCACAGTCCGAGTCCGAATGCTCCGAGTCCGCGTAGGACGATTGGCGGGACCCGAACTTGGCCGCCACCGAGATGCCCTTGTTGTTGTTGTTGTTGTTCGGTTCCAGCTCCCTTCCCTTTCTCTTTCTGGCGGCGGCGTTGTCGTTGGAATTGTCTTCTTCCTGGACGCCGGCGATAATGCCGATGTCGGCGAAGGAGATGTTCTGGTCGTCGAAGAACTGCATTGGGTTGAGCTGGTGCTTGCCGGGTTGCATTCCGCCGTTTCCGTTGATGAGATCAGATCCAAAGAGGGACTTGGCTTGTTGGAGAAGCCCCCAATTCTCAGGGATGACGTCGTAGGAGGCCATCTCGAGAAGGCCGTCGGCGGTGGGGATGTAAACGAGCGTCTGGATGCCGTGCATGTAAGCCTCTTTGGCCCTCTCGCAGTTGCAGAACTGAAGCTCGTGCTGGTCCCCCTTCAGCCACGTCAGGGATCCAGAAGCGAAGGCCTTCACCGGCAACGAATACGAAGCGTCGTCCACCAAGAACGTGCGGGTCAACGACATCACGTAGAACCATTCCCCGTCGTTTTGGACCACGCCCTTGGTGAACTTGATGTGGCCGGGAAGGTGGTGCAGCCTCGGGGACGTGGTGTCTTTGGCACCTTGGAAATGGCCGTCTCCCCATGAGAGGTACAGGTTGCCGTTGTCGTCGTTGGTCGTCTGCCAGAAGATGGCGTAGACCCACCAATCGGGTTGGCTGTGGAGCAAGAATTGAAGCTTCTGCTGAAGGGTGATTGGTGCGTTCTCGTGTGGGAGAGACACCAGAGAGGAGGAGGATGAATTAGGAGAGATTATCAACTCCTCCATAGGGTACAAAGCTAATATATATTGCAATAACTAAGAAAAAGCAACTAGTGTGGTGGCCGCGGGATGAGATCTTAGTTAGTTGGGAACATATTGAGACAAAAAAAACTGAAACAAGAGACAGGATTGATTAATAATGGAATACCCAATAATTTATTGATGAGAAACAAAGAGGTTCTAGAGTGAGAGACAGGAGCACATGTACCCGGAAAACACGTTGAGAAGAGAGAATTAGCTAAGGGCCAAGGGTGAGAAGTGTGGGGGGTTATAAGGGTCAGGGGGGAGGGCATAAAGGGCAACATTATTTGTGTGCTGTGGCGATGGTAGGGCACATGGGGTCCAAATCAGCTTAATAAGTGGTCACTGTTGAGGCACCACTAGCACGTGGAAAGAAAGCGATAGCCTTGTGACGTCCCTCCCATAGCTAGGTTATACAAGTTATTAGACACAAGTAGAACCAATATTTAAAACATTTATTTGATTTTTTTCCTTCTTATTTTTATCTTTAAAGTTGTTAAATGATATTATAAATTGATAACCAATATCAACGGGGTTGGTCCAAGTGTTAAGCGGCTTAATATCGCTTAAGCAATGTCCCGAGTTCGAGATCTTATGTACGCAGTTATCTCCGCTGGGAGACTCACCCGCCATAGTCAGGTGCGTGACCCAGGTCAACCTGGATTAGTCAAGGCTAATTAAGCATTGAATACCTGGCAGACAACCTAAAAAAGAATTGATAACCAAGTTAATGCACTACAAGAAAATAGACTATTTCCGTCTCGAAATTACCGTCGGACTAGAACCGACGGTAATACCGTCGAACAGCCGTCTGGGAAAAAAATCACCGACGGTAAATGGTTCAGAAAAACGAACTGGGCAAGATCAATGAAGTTATTGTCGGAACGGAATACACGACTGTAAAAACGACGGTAATAGAACGTTTACCGTCGGTCTAAGTCTGTAGCGTACCGACAGTAATATATTGGGAAAAGGCGCAACAATTTCATCAACCCGCCATAAATTTTTTTATTACCGTCGGTCAAAAACCGACGGTAAATGTCTCGAAAATATTTATTGGCCATTTCCCAGAACGTTTAACATTCCCATTATCGTTTTGATCGCTTGGTTACTGTCGGTTACCGTCGGCTATAGCCAACGGTAACACCTTGGCCCAATAGTATAAAATCCCCTCCCCCCACCCTCCTAAGCTTGTACCATAATTCTCTTCTCTCATCCATTCTCCCCTTTCTTATCCGTCATGCGATGCTTTTGTCATCGGGGACGTGATATTAGTTTAATTTGTTGGTTATCAGTCTGCCGTTGTGTAAACTGAGCCATCGAATGGATACAAAGTCCAAGATAGTGGTAATTATCAGCAGTCCCATTGGGGGAATATGATGATTTGGCCCAATTGATGGGGATCTCATTGTCTACCACCAATTAAGCTGATGACTACCACTATCTTGGACTTTGTTATTCATTAACCAGCTCATTATTTATTTAATTAATTTTTGTCGAGCAGATTGCTGGCGCCACGTTAATTGGGAGGGTGGTAAAGGCCAAGGCCAAGGTGGTGGTAATCAGGTTGGGGGTCATCACGTTATTATTTCCCCAACTTGACTACAACCATGTTGGTCTTGGCCTTTATTAATCGCTCAATTAAAGTGTCGCCAGGGCTGGCAAAAATTAATTTTACATTACCGTCGGATAGCACCGATGGTAAAAACCCTAAAACCTAATCCAATATTACCGTCAGATGGTACCGATGGTAAAAACCCTAAACCCTAAACCAGTATTACCATCGGTACAAACAGACGATAAAGATTGACGCGTTACCGTCGTACACAGGTAATAATCGACGGTAAAGGCTTTGAAATTGGTGTAGGATATTGCGCTAGCTCATTACCTTCGGCACATAAGCAAACCGACGGTAATTAAATAATTTGGTCCGTATGTTGGCGCCAAATTTATTAGGCTACCGTCGGTCTGTATAGCGGATCAACGGTAACTGTTTTAATTAAACGATCCGTTTTGAATTGTATTTGTTACCGTCGGTCAATGCCGACGGTAAAGCTCAGAACCAATGACTTAAGCAATTTTCCTTTCTCTTCTCCTTATTCTCATACCTTTTCTTTCTCTCCACCCATCCTCTCCTCTCCATGACCAACACTCCCTCGGCTTCTGGGACGCGCCACCGCCGTGCCACCACCACCTCGGGTTCTTGCCGCCACCGCCTCCACTCCACCACTAGAGGTCGACCTTCTCCTACCTTTATTATTTCGTCATTTGATTGATATACATTGTTTCAACTATTGATGCATGCAAACTCAAACTCAAACTCTTTGTGCTTCCTCTGTGTCTCTATCGATTTGGGGTTGTGTGTGTTGGCTGATTTGTGTGTGTGTGTCTCTATTGATTTGGGATTGTCTGTGTGTTGGCTGATTTGTGTTTTTGTGTGTGTGTGTGTGTCTCTGTGGCTGACTTGGGGTTGTGTGTGAGTGTTCAGGGAAGTTGTTACTCACAAGTTGTTGCAGTTTGTTTTATTCCACATTACTTCTATGGAAGCTTACAAGAAAGCTCCCACTCCATGTTGCTTGTTTGCCATTTTATTTTCCTTTTCTTTTAATCCGCTGCCACTAGTTGAGGAATTGGAATTGTCTACGTTTGAGTTGATTTTGTCTTGTTTTGTTAATTGCAAAATTGTGAACGTGAACTTGTAGATTTGTTGTGAGGTTGAGGATCAAAGGAGATTTGAACAAGCAACTTACTCAAGCCAAGGACTTCCGCAATAATTAGGTATATCTGCAATAACTTTATTGGTACTAGGATAGAGACTTACTTTCTTATGATAGATTTGTAGGATTGGTACTAGGATAGAGACTTACTTACTCAACGGTGATTATATGTTGTTTGCGGAGATTGGAGGGCCTATATTTTAGAACGGTTTAGAAAAGATTGTGCGGAATTATGAACATTAATCTTCCTTTGTCTATGTAGAGTTAATTTCGGAATTGGAATTGTCTACGTGTGAACTGATTTTGTTTTGTTTTGCTAATTGCAAAATTGTTGACGTGAACTTGTAGATTTGTTGTGAGGTTGAGGATCTTACTTTCTTATTAATTGCTTTATTTCATATTGGTTATATATGAAAATGATATTTCTATAGCGTAGCTCCCTATGGGTCTGGGCGATCATCCTTCCGCTCCTATCGTCATTGTGGACGACGAACCCGCAGCAACCCCACTTGAGTCCGACGAGCCTGACTATGACTCCCCCTTCTAGGACGAGCCTGACTACAACTCCCCTTTCTGGGACGTGCACGTGGACGTCAACGTGGATGGGGACGTGCACATGGACGTCAACGTGGGCGGGGACGTGCACGTGGATGTCAACGTGGGCGGGGACGTATACGTGGACGTCAACGTAGACGGGGACGGGGATGTGTACGTGGATGTGGATGTGGAGGACCTTGAAGAGGACGTAGAGGATGAAGACCCCGACGAGGATTGAATATATTGTGCATATTTTGAATATATTATGTATATTATTTGCTTCTTTAATTATGTAATGAATCTAAACACGCAAGGATATAGATGGGAAGTACCACTTTGTTGAACTACTTTGTGAATTTATTTGTTATCTTTGCTAATGGATGGGCATAGAGTAAAGATGGGGCAAATATATATATATATATATATATATATATATATATATATATATCCGTGTAATTAAGCTGTTGTACTCTCACAATCAATGTAATTGTTAAAATAAATAAATAAATATTTATAATTTTATTTAATAAAATAACCATATTATTTATATCACAATTGTTATTCAAATAAATAATAACTATTCAAAAATATTTATTTAATTTTTTAAAAATATTTGCTTATTACCATCGGCTATCGCCGACGGTAAAATGGACACGATTATCGTCAGTTACCTTCGCGACGGTAAATACTTACCGACGGAATAATTAGCGTCGGTTATAGGTGACGGTAACATTTGAATAAAATATTATTATTATTAGCGATGGATGTTTCTGACGGTAATCCGGTTCAAATAGCCTATCAAATGAACCGGTTACTGTCGGTTAGACCGACAAAAATTAGCTTCGGTGATTCTCATCTGACACAAAATTGGTTTTCATCGAACCCTTTATCGGCGACTCGATGACTGACGCTAACTCCGTCGGAAACACAATAATCTGACGGTAACTGTCTCGCATCCGACGGAAAATACCGACGAAAATAGTGTATTTTCTTGCAGTGATGGAATAAGAATTTCGAACGTTAATTATATATGTAGGGTATCGCTCTCTTGCATGAATGAATGAATGTACGTGTGTAACATAGCAATAAAGTGGAGAAATCTTGTAATTGCAACTAAGTTAAATCAAATATTTACTCCCTTTCCTATTATATGCATTAACTTCCTTGTCCTTGTTCGTATACGAGCACGATTTTGATGGCAAATTAAGAGCGGGATATATACGACTTCGATAGCGTTAGACAACCGAAGCTAAATTGTTTTGTGGTTCAACTCGTTCCAATAGTTAATGTTACCATCCACGTTCAATTACAACTATGAAAAGAGAATTTTAAATCTCATGAATTGAATGAGGTTGCAGTTTATTCTGGTTTTAATTAATGAGACTGAGATTTACTTCCATATTAGTTACTTTTATTTTGATAAATGATGACAATCGAAATAGAACATTAGAACAATAGTGGTGTTTTGTGTACAACTAAAGTAAATCAAACCACATCCAATTATATTTAACACTCATTTTTTCTCTCTTCTTTCTCACTCTCCCTCACACACGTTCTTCTACGTTTCTTCTTCTTCTTCTTTTTCTTCATTTTCTCACTCTTCTTCCTCACTCTCCCTTCATTTTCTCTCACTTTTTTCGTCCACAACCTCCATTTCCATCTCTTTTCTTCCATTTGTAAACCACCCTTCTTCTTCTCCTCCTCCTTCTTCGTTTCCACCATCTTCTTTGTTTCATTTTCATTGTTTTATTTGTAAGACATTATATGGAGAGCATGAATAAGGACAAGATATACACGTGATATCTCTGATCTAAGGTGTTCTTTGTGTTCTATAGTGTTTGTTTTAGTTTGATGTACTATTTGTTTTAGTGTGGTGAAATGTTTGTTTTTGCATTTTGTAATAGTTAAGGTTAATGAATGATAATGTTTGTTTCCGTAGTTTATAATGTTTGTTTTTGTTTATTGTAATGTTTGTACTACAACATTTTAAGCTTTCAGCACCGGTGTTCATTACAAGGTTTAGAAAATGTTGCATATTGTACTTTATGTAACGACTTGTATGCATTCTCTTTATATTTACGTATCTCTTTACATTAAGGTTTTTACAATGCTATGTTTGACAACATTTAAAAACTGTTGCATATTTTGGTGTTGTCTTTAGTTATACGTATTAGCAACAACATCATACACAAGATTTAAGATTTTTTGCATATTACAATTTATGCAATACTTTTATCAATGTTATCTTTAAATATAAATTTTCACAACACCACTTAAAATAGAAGTTAGTAAGTGTTGCGTGTTTAATTTTATGCAGCGTTTTATCATTGCTATCTTTTTTTATAAATTAATTTAAGCAACAAATACTAGAAAAAATGTTGTGTTAAACAATTATTTAGACAACAATTTTTAAAAATGTTGGATAAAGTTAAATATTCAACGCTTTTTAAATCTTGTCAAAAATTGATTCAACCAATGTGTTACTACAATTAAGCGCTAAACTGGATGTAATTAAATAAATATATAAAATATATTAAAAACCAAATAAAGACAACTATTGATATAATAATTAATAATTTAACACAATTTGGATCTAGTGTATATATTATTATTTTGATATACTACGTACTAAACATTAGAGCTTGGTCAAGTGGTATGCAAGTGCTTTGCTAGAAGCACAAAGGAAGGGCTTTCGACAACGTTTTTAGACTACGTACGCACAACACTTTTCAGCTGTGATTTTTGCTATTTAGTTGAGTGTGAGTCACATTTTATGTAGTTTCTATTTTTAATAATGATTGTTTCTCTATTTTGTAATGCTTATTTTTTAAGAGAGAGTGAATGCATACGTTTTAGGCTATTTAATTGGGTGCGAGCCTCCTATTTTTATATTTAATAATGTTTATATTTATGTTTTATGTAGTTTGTGTCTTTATTTTATAATGTTTGTTTCCATTTTTTGGTCTTTGTGTATGTCGTATCAAGTTATACGTTAACGATATGTTAAAAGTATTTTAGTTATACATCTAACATTATTGTTTAATAAATGATAATTTAATAATCGTAATAAATAACCTTAAAACAACCACTCTAAGGTATGTATAAAAATCTATCATGACTAAATCATATACCTTTATTAGTATAGTAATCCCAAAGTTATGATTTTAATTATCATCCTAACATTACACTTTTATTTGTTGGTTCTATCCTCTTAAAGTGACAAAAGATGGAACTGTTGATCTTTTCTAAAAGTCAACGTGGACGTAATTTTTTTTTTATATTAAAGAGAAAAATCTACTTTTCTTCCTCAAATCATGTCTAATCTTTGAATTTTTTTTTTCGTTTTCTCTCCGCTCATTTCTTAATTATAATCAAACATAGAATAGAAAGAAGATTTATTTTTCCTCCGCATAAAGGAAGAAAGTATGACTCAGGTGACAAAGTTGAACCCCCCACTTCACCTTTTAAATTTTGAAGGGGTGGTTGTGAGTTAGGATGTTAATTACTAACTCAAAGGGTTAATCAAATGGAGTTTCTATCTACACATGACACGTATCCACCATGGATTGTATATAGTTATAAATACAAATTATAAATGACGCGCATAGTTAATAAAAGTAACTTAATTGAGTAATGGATATGGCATGTGGAGGAAGAAATTATCTCACTCAAAGAGAAGCATGAGTTTTTCTAAACAAATGCAACTTGGCTTCAATAAAATGTTGTAAAACATGGGGATGGACATTAGCACTCATTTTGACCGAACCTGTACTCACACAATCTGTTTTCAAGCTGTCTCTCGTTAATCTCTGTGATTTCAGCTTATTTATTCACTTGTTTCGCATCACTTTTTTATGTTATTCATGTGCAATTTGCACAAGCTTTATAAAGTGGATGACTAGTTAATTAGTTGAGACGTGCGAGAAATAACCGTTTTACGCATGTTCTTATTTCGGTTTTTAGCTGGATCATGGATGCCTTCTATAGTTCTATATATTTAGATACAGTAATCTTATTTGTACATTAAATATGGGATATACACAAAGCCTCTTCTCCAATAAACATGATGTGAGTGTAGATTGCGTATGTGAGAGAGAGAGAGGGGGGGAGACTTAGTGTACACATAGGACCCCTTTGGTTTAACTTTCTAAGAAATTAAAATTTTAAAATTACTTTTAGTATAATTAAGTTTGGAATAATTGATTTTTGTTTGTTTTAGATATTTTAAAAATAAGTTTAAGAAAATTGTTTTTATTTGGATGAAATAAAATAAAAATACTTTTAAATATAAAATTACCAAAAATGATATAATATAATTTAAATTAATATTTTAAAAAGTTAAAAATATAATCTCCACTTTTCAATTTTAAAAACAAATTCAGTTGTCAAACTTAAGTTTACTAAACTGAAAAATAATTAAACAAAATGACTTACTGTTTGAAATTATTTTCAATTTGTCATACTTAAATTTAGAATACCAAAACTTAATACCAAAGAAGCACATATCAATTTTGGTTTAGATAGGAGTGAGAATTTGGCTCAACTAAACGTCTGTACTACCAATCTCGCAGCAGTGTTCAAAGTTGGAAAGTGCTTTAATTTCCATGTGATGAATTAAATCCCTCCTCCATTCCAATAGAACAGTGTATGCTTTAAAACTCAGCACCATATAAGTTTTAGATCTTATGAATGAATATTGGCATGCTATGCTTTCTGCCGCTACATGTCCCAGCAGAAAGCTCCAGCTAATTTGGTTGTACTATATCAGGGACTAAAATTAGAAACTAAATTTGAACCATCTAAAATAAAATTAATGAAATTATATCTAATAAATTAATAATATAATAATTTATATTATATTTTAATCATATAAATTACTAAATTTACCAATTTACCCCTCACTTATTTACTCCACCACCGTCCTTATAGAAATGTCGTCGGCTTCGCCCAACCAGCACCGGCATCGCCCCACCATTGGCGTCGCCATGGCCTCATCTCCCAGATGTCCTCAAACTCATCCCCACAACCCTCTCCTCCCTGCCCTGCCCCAACCGAAGCCCCACTTCCTTACTTTCACCATAGCTGACGTCGGCGCGTCGCCCCACTACCTGTCTCCACCGATCCACTCCGAACCCATCCCTGTCCTAACTGAAGCCTCACACCCTCATTCTCACCACCATCGGCACCATCCCACACCCTCACTCCCACCAGAAAACAGAACAAAAACAAACGCAAATCTGGATTTCTTTTAAAAAAAACCAAAAACAACAAAACTCGGATCATCTTCCTCATGCAAGTTTTCTCCGAACTGAGATCTGCAAGCATCTTCCTCGCTTTCATTAGACATCTCATCGTGCATCTTCCTCGCGTCACGTCTCTGCCAGTACCAGATCTACAAGGTTGAGGAGGAGGCGGGCATGGAGGTAGAGGCTCGTTGTTGGTTATGTCGTTTTTCGAGAACCTTTAGATCCGATTTTTTCTCCTTGGTCGAGATGTTGGGAGTAGTGGCCAATGGAGGTGCCGGTGGAGGGAGGGCGAAGAGTGGCGGTGGCGGTGGTTCGAAGTTGAAGTCAATGGAGAGAGATGGTGGTTGAGGAGGCGGTGGAAATGCTTGACGACAACAACGGCGACGGCCGATGTGGCATCATAATAGGTAGTGGAAGGTAAGTTGTGAGAAGGGTGTAAGGGAAGAGAGATGAGAAGAGGCGGAGAAAGAGAGGGGTAAAAAATAATTTTGTAATCTCGTATTATTATAATAGAAGCCCAATTTGACCCCTAACATAGTAGGAACTAGGATAGAAGGCTCCATCCTTAACACGATGGAAACAAACTAATAAAATGTATCAAGACCAACACTTCTTCGAGGGCTTCGACACCTACTTTCCCAAATAATGTCTTTTGAGTATTGCAAATGTAAAAAATAACCTATTTCAAAGTTTTATTCTCATGGAATTTAGAATATACATATGCATTACTAACTTTTTTTAAACCCTTTTTTAGGTCACTCATTCTGTAAGTCATTTATCCCTTTCATGTGTCAAACTCTTAACAAAAATATTAATGCTATGAACTTAAATTTAAAAGACAACATAACTTAAAAAGACTAATCTATTGGATGAGAGAATTCCTCAAATTACTAACGGGTTGGTCCAAGTGGTAAGCAGCTTGATATCGCTTAAGCAAGGTCTCGAGTTCGAGACCTTGTGTACGCAGTTATCCCCGTTGGGAGACTCATCCGCCATAGTCAGGTGTGCGACCTGGGTCAACCAAGATTAGTCAAGGCTAAGCCTTGGATGCCGGGAAAGCAACCTAAAAAAAGAGAATTCCTAAAATTAAGTATCACATTGAGATAGTATGACTACCCGTAATAGAACTTGTGGTAACACTTAAAATTGATAATACTTCCCAAATTAAAGTCTTATGAAAAAAAAGTAGAGTAACTAGTAGAAGTAGTATTATTTGTACGGATTGTTTTATGTGTATTTATTATGTATGGGATACAATACTAACTCATACTCATTCCGCCATTATATGGAATTCAGATGCAACGTCACACACTCTAATAGAATATCATCTAATCGTTGTTAGGATGTGAATTGACGCAATAACTCATACAAAATGAGTACATATAACATTTATCTATTTGTATACCAAAATGAATTAAACATGTCACGCCCCAACATTGGACATGACCGCACACAGGGATACTAACCCTACGAAAGCTCTACCATGGCATAACTACTGGTCGTGCATGATACTAATTAAATAATTGAATCATAAATAATAAATAATGTCGTCTGAAATATATAATATATGATCATAACAATAATAAAACTAGTAATGTCTTATGCTAGTGTATGATAAAGCGGGACCCTGCCTAAGTCATCTGGAACATATCCTAACAATTTAAAATACCACAGTAGAACCCACTGCAAAGTGAAGCTCACCACTAGTGCTGGACCTCGCTGCTACTGGACGAGGGGAACGTTATTAGTTATCACTCTCCTCAATTGTATCTGAAAAACAATATGATAGAGGAGTGAGTTTTCAACTCAATAGTGGGTACATCAGTACCACACACATAATAAATACTGGGCACACACACAGATATATATATATATATATATATATATATATATATATATCATAAAACAATTGCAAGATTATACAGATAAGTTCACATATCATAGTTGTTCTGGAAATTTAAATGCTAAAATAAAGGAAATTTGTTAAAGTTGTTGTATAGTACTGCCTGCTTCTAGAAGAGGGGCACGAGGAGAGATGCCTCTTGATCCTTGATCAAGGGAGTATGAGCTCGATCTTACTTCGCCAAGATAAATCCTCGTGGTCTGGGTACACTAAACCCGTAATACTGGATCACTGTGAGTATGCTAAACCCATATAATATTGAGAATATTGTGGGTGCGTTGAACCCATATAATATTGAGAATATTGCGGGTGTGCTGAACCTGTGTGATGTTGAGAATATTACAAGTATGTTGAACCCCGTATGATACTGAAGCTATGTACAATGTAAGTCCACTACCCTAGGTTTGTCATGCATAACTAATTATGAACTCCTTAATTAGTGTGAACTAATTATGGCCAACTTACTTGTAATTAATTACCAAAGTTAGGTTCTATGCCTACTGATTATGAAAGGCTTGTTATCTTATGGTCATACTATAGGAGTTGCTACTTAAGTCTAACCAAACTGTTTTGAGCATATAATCATACATTTAATTCACACAGCACTTACATAGGTCTCTACTTAATCCTAACCTGTGATTTACTAAGCATATGAATAATTAATAATCAAATAATAATAATAATAACAATAATAATAACAATTACAATTGACTTGATTGACAGACTGCTAATGCAGCACACCGTCGATGCACCGAGACCTCCACTGTAACAACCCCAAAAATTGTTACCGGCACGCAAGGGACTAGTTCCCTTATGAAAGCCTCCTAGTGTGCTAATCATAAAAACGCGCAGCTTTTACAAATAAAAAGGAAATATTTTCAAATAAAATCTAAACATCACAATATAATATAATAAAAATATCATTTACAAGATGCGATATATATATAATTCAAAATACACTATACTCTGCTTGTAGTCCACTGGAGCACTCTAAGACATACATGAATATAAACTATCCAAAAGACTGAAATAACTGAAGAATACTTCACGACAACATGAAGCTCACCAAGAGTCCAAACTGCTAAGTCTACTGAACCAGTGGCGTGTCTTCGTCAACGGTATCTGAAAAAGGTTGATGAGGGGTGACTCATCGTTAAGTGAATGGCAAACACCATGGCAACATGGGACAGTTCATAACCATGGCATGCAAATGCAATACATAATATATAACAATCATGAAAACGTTTATAAAATAACGATAATTATAATACTAAAACATTTAAGAACATAAACAAGTGGGGAGTTCTCTAGATAAACATTTCGAGCATTACGGTTTCGCTTTATGGTGCATTATCCTAAATGCACTACCCAAGCATCTAGGCCACAACAGTTGGGGATACACTGCTCGAGTCCATAGATTCCTGATAGTTAGTTTTGACGCACTACCCAAGTACCTAGGTCACGGCAGTTGGGGATACACTGCCCGAGTCCATAGATTCTTGATAGTTAGTCCTAATCTACATGACACATGACACTGGGCATCATGGGCTTCCATGTCTGGGCTTTACGGTCTTGCCCTAAATCTACATAAATCCTATTCTACTTTACGATTGTACAAGGTATACCAGGGTCAACGTAGGTTATCGTTGACTTACAGTTCTATCGTAGATATACTCCCATGAGAGCAGTTTTAAATATATAGCATGATTAAGGGTCGTCACATCCACTCACTTAGAAAGGCCTAAGATTGGAGAACACTGACACTTGAGGCTTTGAGTAGCGCAGTGTTGGCACCTGAAATGGCCAACAAACACCACATCATCATAAACTAACAAAAATATTACTAAAGGGTGTCATAGTAGCGATATGGTATCACTATGGCAAACTGGCATTACCACGGCGGTAGTGCACCACCACAATGCTACCACTATCAAAGTAGTGTCGCCGGGGCCTACCACCCTAAGTCACCCCTTAAGAAGATTAACTA
The DNA here is from genome assembly GCA_003254905.1 of Nissolia schottii. Lineage (NCBI taxonomy): Eukaryota > Viridiplantae > Streptophyta > Magnoliopsida > Fabales > Fabaceae > Nissolia > Nissolia schottii. The sequence continues at coordinate 213,949 of QANU01030108.1, forward strand.
CCTAATCTAGGTGAAGACGTTATATTTCCACACAAAAAATTGAGCTGAAAAGCTCCTATGCTTGGGAGGAACTTTAGAAGCTCTGAAGGAATTAAGGAGTTGTAAAAATGTATGAGGAGCTCTATTTATAGGAGGAGGATGACCTCTTCCCCAAGCTTTTGTGCAGCGCTAGGGTTTTTAACGTTTTTTCATGCCATTGCAGTGCGTCGAAAACTCTATGTCGCTGCAGCTCCCTTCCGAAAATTGGTCTTCAAAAAACACTTAACACCTACACCCACAACAACATGAGATTTATTATGGAGAAATAAGAAGTCTCTGTCGTAAACTCCATACTTTTGTAAATGTGAATATTAAGTGTGTAGGATTTTTTAGTGCAAAAATAATGTTATAACCAAATTTGGTTGTTGAAACTATACTTAGAAACTTGTGGTTGAAAATTTATGAAAAATAAAAGAGATAAACCTAAATATAAATGGAAAAATATGATACCCCTAAAATTTTAGACATTCCTTTAATACTCACTTATAAAAGCATGAGATTCGTTACTTATTTTTTTTCTCACTTATTTTTTCTTATATCTCTTCCTCTTTTTCTTTTTTCAATGTTGAGTGCTTATTGAAGACATTTTGAATAGAAAGGTTGGTTGAACTCAAATGTGACTTATACTAAAACTGTTACGAAATAGATAAATCGATTATATGAATAACTTATATAAAAAACATAAGCCTAAACTTATGAAAAAGACAAAACAAACAAATTTATATTATAACAAAATAGTTTAAATCCTAACCAACCCTAATTGTTATCCTTTTACTTTGTCACCCCCTTCAAACTAGACGTCATCTTGCAAAAGTCATGTTTGGATTATGACAACAATGGAAATGAATGATGAGCCCAAATAACAGTGGTGAAAGAGACAATGACCTTGGCCGAAAGAAATCTTGCCAACAAGATCGTGTGATATAGTCTTGAAACATTGGATGTGAAAATGAGAAACAATGTTGAGTAACAACCAAACCTTATTGTAAATTTTCATGTTGATGGTCAGAAGAATGAGGGTCTTTGAAAAGATAACTTGTGAGCCATGCTCAAGTAAGGAAATGAGATATGTGTCAGGGGCAAAAGCCACAGATGAGATTGTTAAACCTCTTGCCAAGGGACATGCACGTCCGAAGGGAGGGACCACTGGGAGTGGCGCTGGAGTTTATTCGATAAAGCCACCAAGGCTAAGGGGTGTTGAAGTTTCTCCATTTGATAAAACACCAAGTATTTGGTTTTAAGTTTGGCGTTAGCCATAAAAAAAAACTTTGTACCATAAATATGTTTTCAATAGAAAGGGTTGAACTCAAGTATGCGTTATATAAAAAAAATGTTATTAAATAGATAAATTGGTTACAATGATAACTTATTTAGATAAAAATAAAAGAAAGATAAGCTTAAACCTATGAAAAAGATAAAACAAACAAATTTAAATCTTAACAAACTAATTTAAATCCTAACCAGCCTTAATTGATATCCTTTTACTTTGTCATCTATGACTTTAAATTGTACAAAAATCATTTCCCAACTAATGAAGGATTTTCACTACGTCCCAGTTGAGTTAGCGAGCCATTACAAGTCCAGACAAAACAAGCATTTTCTAGGGAGATAAAAAAAATGCATAAAAACTTTTAAGGGAAATTATTCTTCGCCTAGGTTATTTTTGCAAACTTAAATTTGTTGACTCAGCACACTCTACCATAACTACTCATGCCCCTCAAATATAACAATCTCCGTACATTCCAATCAGGCCAAATGTTTCTTATCGTAATGATATGTTCCATTTTTATTTAATTTGGGGAGATATAATTTTTTTTTTCTTTTTGTGGATTTGTTTTGGAGCAAATTTAAGATTTTTGCAATAGAAGGTTGCGCGGCTCTGAGATGTTGCTGCCATCGTTAATTGTGGCTGAAAGCTTCTCTTTTTCTCTATTTTCTCACCTCTAATTGTGCTCCTTCATGGTTACATGTGGTCAACCACCGCAGAATCCTCCACACGAGGACGCAACGACAACAGAGAAAATGTGTTGCATGTACGTCGTTGTGCTTCATGCGCCAATAAAGGTGTACGAGTCTTTATGAAGGAGAAAAAGGTTTTCTGGCGGCGGCAGCCTACGATGTTGCTGCTACAACATTTGGTGCAGACATAAC
>QANU01030108.1:216541-310665 GCA_003254905.1 Nissolia schottii
TATATATATAAACTCTTTGGTGAAAACAGACATAACCTTACCAAAGTAAAAGACCTAACCTTTTTGTTGTTTGAGACACAACCAGTTTTAATAAACAGACATAACCTTTTCGTGAACTCAGACCTAACCTTATTAAACAACATGACCTAACCGTTCTCTCTCTCTCTATATATATATATATAAACCATTTGGTAAAAATAGACACAACCTTACCAAAGTAAAAGACCTAACTTTTTTGTTATTTAAGACATAACCAGTTTAAATAAACAGACACAACATTTTCATGCACTAAAACCTAACCTTATTAAACAATATGACATAACATATATATATATATATATATATACCCTCTTCCTCTTTATCTACGCTCCACACTTAACACTCTATTTCTCCTCTGAACCCTCCCCCCACCATTTGTTCCATTAAATACAATCAAAATAGCTCCTCCTAATCCCTCCTGTTCCGTTTCTTTCCACACACTCAGTTTCCACTTTCTTTACCTGATAAAAAAGGAAAGAGAAAACACTTGAAAAAACCAAGAAACAAATTAACTGTGGCTGAAGATGAATATGAAGAAGAAGAAGACGATTTAACCTCTGATGGAAAGAGTGAGATAAAGTTTACACTGTCACCTTCAAGCAATGACTCTGACGGCAGCAGCGACGATGTCATCATCTTCAAAGGGTTCCACAGGAGTACAGGTTCCGTGGGTAGTTATTGCCCCAGGTGTGCACCAGATGTGGAATAACCTGATGTGCAATAATCATGCTCAACCTTTAAATATATAATTTTTTTTCTCTCTCATTCATATTATCATATAGGGTGTGTATAGGTACGTAACGTAGTACCACTTTAAAGATCACTCTTGCCATAGAAACTAGGGCGCATAAACTAGTCATTATCTCACAGTTGCATGTATTTTTTCCTCTAAAATAATTTGGAATTTATAATTTTACCTGCTAGTCATTATCATCGTTGTTATATATATATATATATATATATAAACAGAATTAATAAGCTAAAATTAATTCTAATACATTTTCTTTTTAAGATTTAATCTTAATTATTCAAATACAATTCAGATATAACATCTTTGAGAAAGACATTTTCCAATATTCACATCTGGAGGAAATAGGGGAGCAACCCTTCAATGTCCATAACAATCAAGGTGTTAAAATGCTATAAAATCTATATTAAATTTTTTATTATGATGGTTATGAGTGGTGGCATCGAAGGCATCAATGACATTTGCCATAATGTTTATATTAATAAAAAAGACAATACATCACATTTATGCGCATGTTATGTTGTGATCAATTGATATATTTTTAAAATTCAAAATGATTTATCAATTAACAAGATTGATGTGATAGTGAGGTAAATGATATTGGTGATTTTTATTCTTTCTGAAGCGTTTCTGTATTGCATTGTCTGAAGCATTTTTGTCTCTATAGAGACTGGAATGTGGAAATAGTATTATTTGAATTAAGTTTATTGTGCGGATTCACTAGACAGTTTATAATATATTATCCCATAACCATGACATTTCTCTTATTAATTTTGGAATTGTGTTATTTGGACTCATTTTATATGTGATAATATATCGACTCACATCATATTCACTATTAGATAAAATTTTAATAGGATTCATATCCAATAAAATCTTATCCAATTATAAATAAATAATAAATTAACATGATGTTCCTCCTATAAAAATACAAATAACATTTCTCTTAATTTCCGCCTTAGCCACCATATTCACTTCCTGTCCCTAACTTTGATCTTCCCTTCCTCTTCCCCCGCCCCACTCCCTTCAATTCTCTTCTTTGTATGCAAGTCTTTGCAAGAATCTTAAGATAAGTAAAAATTAGGAAAATAATTAAAAATAATAATATAATAGTATAATATAAAAAACAATATTAGTAAATTTAAGATATGAAAGATTAAATTGTTTTTTATTTTATTATAAAAAATAGTTTTTATTTATGAAATTAATATAATATATATAGTAATTTAATTATATAGGCATGATATTGGGCCGAACATATTTATATGTAAAACCCCCGGAATATAATGAACGGAATTATTCTAATTAAAAACTTATAAAAGTTTCTCAACTACTCAAACGCCTAAATGACACTACTAAGATTCAAAAATGGATACTTAATTATGAAATTTTGGACAGATAGTCTTGAGAGTCCCATCTCATCATTAAAATAAATTTGATTTAGGGAACAATTTTTTTTAATTAATTACACTTTAAAAAAGTGTATCTTGTATAGTTCAAAAATATTTTCATAAAACGACAAAGAGATGAAGAAAGTAGAAGACGCCGTAGATGGAGATGAACACAAGGAGGTGAAACTGAAGAGAAACTCCATTGGGATTAGAACCTTGTTACAGAGTTATCAAAATACAGAATGAACAATAGAAGTAGAAAAGGTGGTGACAATAGGTAACAACTTCAACTTATATAATTGTTACTTGTGATACAAGTCAATCCCCTATTAACTATATTAACGGTATATAATAGCTAGTAACCTAAATAACAGGCTAGTCTAGGGAAGTTTGTGTTGATTTTGAGACTCAATGTTAGCTTGAATTTTGGTGTGCATTGGATTAGAATTGGATTTTGGTGACACCCTCCCACAAGGTCCAAGAGGCTAAGCTTGGGGACAAGGTGATTGAAGGGGCCAAGGTGCAATCCTTTGGTGAAGAGTTCAACAGTTTGTTCTTTGCTGTGAATTACAAGTAGATGAATGAGACCAGAGTTGACCTTTTTCTCTAACTATGAGGCAATCCATTTCTATATGCTTTATCTTATCATGAAATATCGGATTTGTGGCAATGTGTATAGTTGAATTAATATTGTCACAAAAGAGGGTTATAGAATCTGCTAAATGTAGCTTAAGGCCTGTCATGTGGTATTGCAACCGCTGAGCTTCACAAGTTCCTACTGTCAAGGATCTATATTCCACTTCGGAGGAACTTCTAGCAAAATATGTTGCTTCTTGCATTTCCATGAGATGCTGGCTTTGCTTAGGAAGAAGCAAAAACTAGAAATAAACCTTCTAGTGTCTACACATGATGGCCAATTTACATTTGCAAATGTTGTTATCTTCAAATTCGATGATGATGGAAAAAAAAACCTTTTGCAGGATTTGATTGCACATACTTTAAGAATCTAATAGCTGATGTGTGGTGTTCTATCATTGGCTAGTCCAAAAGTTGACCAAGCTGACTTATTGTGTAACGTCCCGATTTTTCCCTACGGAGATTTCGCAAAATAAATAACGGTAAGCCTATCAGGGAGGTGAGAAAGTTAAATTATTACCTCTAACTCATGAGAATCGCAGTTAAAACTAGGGTTTCGCGATCTCACAAACTTTCCTAAGATTCCAGACGATTTTTGGTCCGATCTAAAATTTTTTTCGGATACCCAAAGTGACCGCAAAATACACTAATAAGAAAATAATTCCCAGAATATCTCCACCGGAATCAAACTACTAGTAAGAAAAATTAGTAGATCACAACTTTATGTACGAAATATTTTTCAGACATCCGCACACGAACCATTTACTACCAAACGCGATCAAACATAATTGAAATTAATACCGAACCTTGGAAACTTATCCTCTGCCAATCGTGTAGCAGGGATAAGATGATAATATATAGATATATATAATATAATAATATATAATATAATAATAATAGTAATAGTAATAATATAAAAATATAATAATATTATAATAATAATAATTAATAACCCTGAGGCAGCATAAGCCACCGCCTTAGGTTCCTATAAATAGGGCCTTTGAAGGCCAATTATTGAAGGATTCACTGCTTGTAATTTATCTGCTCCATATTCATTTGTTCTGTTAGTGTATTCTGTAGTTATGCTGTCAGACTCAGGAAAAATAGCGAGATCACCCTAACGTGCTTAGGGATATTTTCTCACAACTTCCACCGTCTTCAAACACGATTTGGAGGTGGGTAATCCGATCACCGCTGTCTATATGATTTTTTTGTGTTATTATATGTGTGTATTTTTGTGCAAGAAAAATAAGAAACGTTATAAAAAAATATAGAGATCATGAGGTAAAGAGGGTTTTTCGTGGTTTTAATGTTAGGAAAATATAACTGTACTGATTGGGATCTAGGGAAAGTTAATAAATGATTTTCAGAGAGAAAACAGAAGAGAAACAACGTTGTGAATGAGTGATATGCATGGACATTCGAATGACCATGAATTTTACTCATCCAGGAGCAAATTTACTAGGCCATTCGAATGACCTAGCACAAGTCATTCGAATGACGCACTACTTTTTCCAACAAAGAGCAAAACTTAGAGGACATTTGAATGACAAGGTCATGTCATTCGAATGACGCATTATTTTTACCCCTGGAGAGCCAAGTTTCAGTGTCATTCGAATGAATAGCCCAAGACATTCGAATGACCACTGAAGAACTTGAACTTTTAGCTTTCCTATATGTTCCAACCAGCACGAAAACTCAGAAAATGATAGAGGGAAGTAATTGTATGTGTGTTGTACATATAATAACTTGCATAATGAGGATGTGGTCGTCAATAGGATTTAGGACGGCTGTAGATAACTAGAAGTTAAAGTCACATAATGTGTTAAGATAAAGAACGGACATAGGGAAAAAGGTAAGTTTTTAAGAATGTTCCGGCCACAAAAGTTTTGAAGAAATGACCTAGTTATATGATTAGGAAATCCCTATCTCTTGGCACGTCAAGCATGACAACCCCCTTACCAGTCTAGCAAGAAGGACTGGTTCTATAAAGTAACGCAAGCTTAGACTTGAGCGAGGGCATCGACCCGGTATGAGAGAAAAGAAAGCAAGAAAGGAACGAGAGAGAAAGAAGGATATGCCCCCAATAGTGGCATCAGAAAATCGCATCCCCAGTAGTGATGTGGCATACCCCAAAGTAGTGGTGTGATTTACGCCCCTAGTTGCGGCGAAATAAAGTTGTCCCCATAGCCGTGGACAGAGAAAGAAAGAAAAAAAGAAAGAATGTTGTCCCCAAAGTCGTGGACAAAGAAAGAAAAAGAGTGATCATCACCGAAGGTGAAGGATCCCCAGGGCTAAATGCTACCTGGATCGACGACGAAAGAAAAGAGTGATTGTCCCCAAGCAGTGGACCAAGGAGTGAACGTGTGACTGTCCCCTGAGTTATGGACAAAGCGAGCCCCCTCCCGGCGTTAGTGACCCCCTCACCATCCTACACGTAGGATGGTTGTCCCATCGTTAGTAGAAGGCAAAGGATCCCCTAGGGCTATATGCTACCTGAATCGACGCGATACGGAGACAACAATAGGTTGTAGCCACAAGGGAATGACGATCCCACGGACTACAAGGGAGATATGATGGGCTACAAGTATCGAGAAGGACGTCGCCACAGTGCGCGTAAGAGATTCTTAACCTAGGCATGCATGAAGTCCTATGTGGTAAATGCTATACTTATGTGCATGTATGTGTAAGAGTCACAGACGCTACGATTATAGGTGTGTGGGTATGCGAGATAGTATCGCAAGGCCCTGACGGTCAGAATTAGAAAGCACGAGGACCTATAATTAGGCAAGGCAAGATTAGATTTTCCTCCGATCACCTAGTAATTTAGATAAAGCCGCTCAGGACTAGAACAGATAATAACAAGTAGGGATTTTAGTATAACTGTATCACCTAGAGACAGCTGAGCATCGGAATCATAATTGAAGCGAGAACGAACAGGTATTCCCCGAAGGACGCCACTGAGGACGTAATGTTCTCACCCCACTTCATTATGATTCCAGGTCAAAACCAGTGGCACACGGCGAGGACTAGGACTTACCCTGAAATGAGGTTGAGGAATTTCCTTGTAGCAGGAAGCCTTTGAGCCGAGAGATCGTAAAGGAGCAGCAGGTGCTGCCATTCGACAAGCAAGCAGGGCAAGGATTAGTGAAGTGTAACGTGTAACAGTCACATGGTCTAGTCGGGTCGTTGACGACTAAGTGTAGTAGCTGTAAGCTATATTATTATTCAATTGTGTACTTGCATTCCGGATCGAATTATTGTACATATATATATGTATGTATGTATGTTAGGAAACGCCCTAGAGATCTATTTCCTGGAGTAGTAGCGCTTAAGTCTGAGAAGACTCTATTGCTTGTATCCATGTATAACTTCTTGACGTGTATGACTCTTAATTTACAAAATAATAAAGAAAGGAAAATGTTTCAAAATGGTCCGTATTTTCGAATAAGAAATATTTGCCAAGCTAGAAATAGGGGCTAGAAGTAACCCCAACCAAGGTAGATAACAACCTTATAAGCGGTATTATGACTATAGTTTAGACCGCGAGTAGGGGTGTTACATATTGCATAGGGTAAGTCAGGTCTTGTGCTTGTTAGGTATAAAAGCCTTCCGATCATTATTCTATAAACTAAAGGATCTTGATACAAATCATTTCCTACCTTTTGTAACTTGATAGTTAGATCACATGGACTAGAGACTAGTTTAGCAGCCATAAGTTATGCATCTTGTATGAGTTATAATGCATACTTTCTTTGATATAATTCAATTCCTTTCTTTGATCTATCCAGCTCCATGTCAAGGAAATACTTGCAATCTCCTAGGTCTCTAATAGTAAACTTGTCATCAAGCATTTTTTTGAGCTTATCAATCTCATTGATATCATTACCTGTCATTAGAGGTTATCTACATATAGAACCACTGTTATGCTTGTTGAGTTTTGTTTCTATTTTACAAAGAGGGAATAATCAGCTTTGCTTTGCACAAAGCCTTGATCAATGAGTATTGCTATGAGTTTGAAATTCCATTATTTGCTTGCTACACTACTAGAAAACTAACTATTACCGTCCAAACATTATTATCGTCGAACACGAACCAACGGTAATACCGTCGGAAAATAAAATAGTACCGACGGTAACCGGTTCGCTCATAAAGAACTAGGAAAGAAGCATCAGATTACCGTCGGAAAATCTAGCCAACGGTAACAGCAACGGTAATTGTTCAAGGGAAAAGACGCGAAAATCTTACCGTCAGTAACAAGTTTCAGTAAAAATTTGAGATGTTGATTTAAAGAAAATAAAAAAGAAAACCATCAGATATAACAAACGGTAAATTACTACCAATTGTAAACAACCACGTGTTCACCACAAACATTAGTTTTATCCAACGGTAAATAACTCAGAGCACGTGTCTCGAACATCAATTTCATGTGTTACCGTCTAGTATGCCCGACGGTAACCACCTCAGAATAGCACTACAGATATGACGTAAGTTAATAATAGATTAATGAATTTGATTTGATTCTACTGTTTTGATTTAAAGTAGATTGATATAATCTAATATAGTCTAATTAGCACATATTTAATTATGTGATTCAAATAAATTAATCTAAAAATAATTTAATTTGATCTAAAATTAATTTATCTTAAATTATGTGATTCAAAAAGATTAATTTAATCTAAAATTTGTCTCTTTATGTTTGAGTCTATTCTATAAATAAAAGTTTATTATTATTTTAGTTTATCATTAAGTTTATTACTCACATATTCTACTCACTTAATAAAAAAGACAAATTTCATATTAAATTAATCTTTTTGAATCACGTAATGTAAGATCAAATTAAATTATTTTTAGATTAATTTATTTGAATCACGTAATTAAATATGTGCTAGATTATATAGACTAAATCAATCTTCTTTAAATCAAAACAGTAGAATCTAGTCAAATTCATTAATCTATTATTAACTTACGTCATATCTATAGTATCTATTATAAATTATTTTACGTGACACTTCTTATTTGAATAAGTAAAATTATGTGCTAATCAAATTCATTCATTTGCTAATTTGAATGGAGATTCCGATACCTCTAATAGAAAATATAATATCTTTGATTTAGTTTTTATTTACAAATTCATTCATTGCTAATTTGTCATTATATTTTTATTTTTTATACCAAGTTTAGAATACGTGGTCACCATCTAGTTGTGTAATTTTATTAATAATTAATTTAACAAAATTTATGATGATTTGTACACAAATAATTATTCACGTCAATTGCGTTGGTAGTTGTCTAACTTTTATGAGTTATACGAATTGATTTTAATTGATTCTACTTAAATAATGTAATATGAAACATAATCTCATCAATGGTTTTTTTTATTATTATTATTATATAAAAGAAAATTAATAATTTGTATAAGATGTTATATATTGTTACGATCTAAAACCTAAACGGCATGACATGAATCTCGTATGTCCGAGATATACACGTGCCCGAGATGATTAATCTGAACATAGGAATCCGAGATGGCCTTAGAGTGTAACGCTCAACCCAAGTGATTGAGAAGCTCAAGTAATAATGAGTCATTCTTCAAGTGCATAACTGTTGGAGAAAGTATAACCTGCATAATCATCATTAGATGTCATGAACAAACAATTATGAAGCACATAATTTGTCTTATCATGATAGTGGTTTCAAATACAAAGAACCTCAACGCACAACTTCTCAACGACTCTCTCACAATATGTATTCATGAACTTCGTTTATGCCCAGATACATTTTTTTGGCTATTATCACATTATATCACTCACAAATTGACTTTGACGTCGGAGTGTCTTTGCAATCAGTAGCACCACTGCCGGCTATCAATCACCACCATGTTCACCACCAACAAACTCTTGAAATCAATTCAAGGTAAGAGTTATAGGCAATATCTTAATTTCATCCGATTTTCTGTAACATATATCAAACATAAATCTTGTGAATGATTTCATCTAACAATGACATCTTTTATCATTTTAAGAAATTGATTTTGATATCTAGTACATATGAACGGTTTTATCCACCGTTACTTTTGAGATGATTGATGTTTGAGTCGCATATTGTTTTTTAAGTATAATGTTTAGGGTTTTATATTAATAGTTTTATATTAACTATCTCCTATCCTTTTAATTTTTTTTCTTCTTCCAAAAAAAGTCTAAAAATGAGATGTTACTTGCAATTTAAAAAAAAAAATAAAAAACTCAGCTAGAAAAAAATAAAAAAATCAGCTAGAGTCACATTACAACATAGCATATAAAAAATAACGCAAAAAATAAAATTACCACGTGAAAAATTAATCTTTGTGAATTAATAATATAATATAATATAACATAACGAACTTTAATCAAAATCAAATCAAATAATCAACTCTAAAAAAATATGGCATTTGTGTTTTTGAATAGAATACCATTACCAATGCTATAAACGTTGGACATTAAAACTTTAAATAATAGAAATCGTGATAGTAGAAAATAGTCATTGGAAATTCACTAAGATTTATTTAATTAGTAGAAAATTAGTTAGAATTATATGACATTAAAATAATTAATAGCTGTAAAATTAGTTACGATATACCACGCGGTAATTTGAGTACTGTTCCTATTAGCTTTTCTCTAGCCTCTAATTAGTTTTAAATTTTTAAATTCACATTTATATATTATATATTGACTATAAACTACTAACATACCTTTAGTCAATGTGGTAGGTATTTTCCTTAACCTGAGTTTTGAGTGCGAATCATGAAAATGAAAAAAAGCATAGCTAGGAGACATCTATCCCTTTGACGGGCCTCGGTCAAGCGGGTTAGTTCATAGAAAAACCTTATAACATTTACAAATTAAAAAAAAAATTATCAAATTTAATGTAAATAAAAAATAAAAATACTGTATTTTGAAGTAACTCATCTCTTTTGTGAGCAAGTTGTCACCAAAAAACAAAAATTACAACCCCTGTCTACCTGTCACAAATGAAGACCCAAAGAAGAGGAGAGAAAGATATATACTGATACTGATGGATGCAAAGAGTAAAGTAAAATTTTTTATTTTTAAATTAATAAAATAAAAAGGAAGATTCATTTACACTTTAAGAGTAAAAATTCTCATTAGAGAGAATCCTTGCCTAAGATTGATATACACGGACAGGACAAAAACAGTCGCGGCCATGCTATAACTTCAACTTCAAGCAATCACAATCAATCCATCGAATGACAATTCAGGAAATTAACTCAGTGCCCACTAAGTACCTCAGAACTATAATAAATTGATTGTGACCGGGTAGCGTCGGCTGTACTGATATTTAGATTATTATCACATGGCTCGTTTGTGGTTACCTTCCGTATTCATTTCATTATAAATAGCATACAAAGTACGATTGCAATAAATATTCTTAAAAGTAAAAAATTATGTATAGTTACTATAAAATATTTTTATATCGTTTAATTACTTATTATCGTATTAGTAACTACACTTATTATCTCAAAATTTCTTGCATATAATTATTCATGATGAGAAAGATAACGTGAAACTCTTTTACACCAATATGCATATAACAATTAAATTCTATTCACAGTTCACTATCATACCTTTTAAGTATCATTTCAGAATTTAATATAAAGATTAAGATATCATTAAATTTGCATGTACACATATTAACAGTATAGTTTTTTCGGATCAAATTACTCTTTTATTTATTTATTTATTTAATCACTATTTTTCTTACTTTATTAACACAAAATTAATTGAATGATATGCAAGTTCATCTCTTTTTTAAGGAAATTTTGAGTTCAAGAACTAAAGAGGAGAAAATATGTATTAAAAAAGGCGAGTACTTCAAGTTAAATTAGCCTATTATCAATAGAGCCCAAATATTATTGTAAAGAAAAATAAAAGATTATTTTTCTTTCTTTGAAATCTCACATCTTTTATTTCAATTCATTAAACAGGAGAATAATAAAATTAAAAAAATAATTAATATTCCTTAAAATTTTAAATCAACAAATCGTTTTGAACATTTATTTTTACTAAATGAACAATTAAAGTAGACAGAGGATTTTTTTTTTATGTTTATACTAAATAAATTGTTGAATTTCATTTATAAATTGAAAATTAAGAATGTTATCTTATAAAAGTGCGTGAATTTAATTTTGATGCAACCGACTTTCTCGCAAACTCACATATTGTCACATATCGGTGCGAAATACAAACTATCTCACAATTTAATTTTAATTTTGATTCAAGTAAATATTGTTACATTTAAAAAAAAGTGTTTAATTCTTAGAATAACTATCTCACAACTCATAAATATGATAATTTCTTATTAGTTGATATTGTAAAATATTTTATATTGATAACGTATCATAATTGATACCAAAGTTTTGTTAAAAAAAATGTATTTATTTTTTTAGACGGGAGAGTGGATGCATATGATGATATAACTCTCTCTTCTCTCTTTATGTGGTTTATTATTTGCGAGTACTACTGAGAGGTTAATGTGAATCTTTCTTTTTTTCAGGCAATTCTATCGTTTTTATATTTCTTTTCGTTATTTAGAAATTAGTATTTTTGATTTGTTTTTGCTGTCCTTTGATCTGTGGGTGTAATTTGGTTTCCTCTTGTCGGCATTTCTATTTTAAAATCTCGCAAATAACAATATATATATATATATATATATATATATATATGTGGATTTATTTTGAAAAGAGGTACACTTTAACATTTTTCAATTTGCAACGCACTTTAATTGTGCTCATCTTCGATACAAAAGTGTTTAGACGTCAATAATATTTAAACAAAGATGAGTCACAAGTTTTTAGTTTTTTTTTTTATAATGAAGTTGTTGGTTAGTTCAAAGTGTAAAATATATTTCTTTATTATTAATTAAATTTGGATTTAATACGTAACTTTTTTTATTTGCAAGTGTTGTTGTAATTTTTTTTATTAGTTTAATTGTTATGCATGAATTGTGATTCAATTAAATTTCATATGCAAGACTTTTAAAACAGTGACAAAAAGTTTAATATTTTTATAAATACATCATGATTTTATTATATGACAGCGTATATTAAACTCATGTTTTAAGGAAAGCTACAAAAAATTTGGCTTAAGTTTACACTTTGTTACAAAAATTTGATTAAGACTACATTTTATTTTTATATTATTTACTCTTAAAAAGTGTGTCATTAAAGAATTTTGGTAGTATGCATATAAGGTTCTAGGTTTTAAGCCTCATTGAATCGTAATTTTTGAATAACCCAAAAAAAGTGTGTCCCTAGATGTAAAGTGTGACATTTTTATTGACCAAAAATTACATTTTATAATACTTAAAGTTGCTCTCAATTAGGCACACCCACAAAAGTGATGCATTAGTTTTAAAATGTAGCATTTGTTTAAAAAAAACACTTTGTTAAAGTGTAACATTTCTTTTAGTGTATTATGAAACTAAAATTACACTTTTTGATGGAGTTTTTTAGTTGAGGGTGACCTTAGGATATATATGAAGTATAACATTTATTCAGTAAAATGTTTCTTTTTTGCATCAAATGCAATATGTGAAAGTTCTCTTTCTCGTTAAAAAAAATAATATGATGATGTAATATGTTTATATTATGTCCCGACGCGTCGATGATTCCACCTTGGTGGTCCACCAATAGAGTTAATTGTGCATTATAACATGTGTGTGTGTGTGTGTATATATATATGTATGTATGCTTAGTAGTTGATAATTTCCATGCTTACATGATGATGATATGTTATATTATGATATGCTTATGTTATGATAAGACAGAGACTTAAAACTATAGACATGATATCCCTTAGAACTGTTTGGTTAGGATTACATAACAGACCTTAATAAAAACTCTGATTAAGGAATGAACCCTAACTAAGGGCAGGTTCTGGCAAGGTAAGACTTGGTACTTAAGTTGTCCATTGTGACACACCTCTCTTACCTGGGAATCCTCCCCTAAGTATGGGACCTCAGTTCTTGATCCCCGGACAAGTAAATAAGACTAAGCTAACTAGGATAACCCTGTCATAATTAGTAGACTTAGGTCCTAACAACTTGGGTAACCAAATTAGCTTACCTAAAAGACTTTACAAAAAGTATATATTAGGATAGATGTCCTAGAATAGTATGGGGGTCAACGACCTCGTAGATCAAACTCAGTAGTAGATAGCTTTGAGCGCTAGGCTTCTCAAATTATGGCATGTATGCCCTTCCAAATTTAGATTAAATGAGTGTTAGGCTCCTTAGATTAGGGCATGTGTACCTTCACAAGTATCCAGGTTGCGCGTACTTGTCACGACCCAAAAAAAAAGCACGTCTCGCATGAGACATGGGATAGGGAAGGCAAATATCATTTCTTGAGCTCATCTCGCGTGAGATGATGTTCGTCGTGGTTCATCTCGTGCTAGACGAGTGCAGGAATTAGTCCCACATCACTTGCAGCTATAGAAGGGGGTCTCCTCCTCCCCCTATATATAGAGGCTTCCCATGAATGCTTAGACTTACTAATTCACTCAAGACCTGGAGAGGTCACACTTTTATGAGACTTTTAGCTCCAGTTATATTTTATTTTATTTTTCTCTCTCTCGTCTTCCGTTCGTGGGGAAGCAGTGCCTCCACGTAGGATGTGTCAAGAGCTCCCAACTTAGTGCTTCTTCTCGATCAGCCATTTTCAGGGAATGGCTTTCTTCACGGTCTATTTTAGACTATGTATTTATTTTAAAGTTATTTATTTATTTTAACATTATTTTATTTATGCATATTTTATAAAATCCTGGGAGGTGGAATTTATTATTTTATTTATGAAGTTAGTTATTCTTTTATTTAATTAGGTGTTTTCTCATGATTATTTATTTAGAAACTCTTTATTTATGAAGTAGATATTTACGAAGCTATTTTAGAATATCATGAAACTATTTAGAACCGCATGGGACCACATATTTTACTGCATTAAATATATTAATGTTGTGTGTGTATGATCAATATTAAGCGATATATATATTCATAGTATTTAGTTAAATTCTTAATAAAAGATCATGATTAAGGAAACATTTTGGTGGGAGAAGAATTATGTTAAAGAAAGGTTCTGGCTAAGGACAAGACATGGTACTTAAGATGTCCATTGTGACGAACCTCTCTTACTTGGGAACCTCCCTAAGCATGAGATATTAGTTTACCTTTATTTTTCTAAGTTAAAACACTTAAAAATATTAAGTCATGTTATGATATCAGTATAAAGATTATGTTATGCGATGATCATGTTATGTATTTAAAACTATTTTCATGGGAGGATATTTAGGATAGAACTGTAAGTCAACAACAACCACGTTGACCCTAGTATACCTTATACGATAGTAAATTAGAATATGATTCATGTAGATTTAGGGCAAAACTGTAAAGCTCAAACATGAAAACCCGTGATGCCTAGTGTCATGTATCATGCCATGCAGATTAGGGCAAGACTGTAAAGCCCGGGCATTTCAGGAACAACTAAATCGTAATGTTCGAAATGTCTATCTAGAGAACTCCATGTTTGCTTGTGTTCTTAAATATTTTTAAAGATTATTATTATTATTATTATTATTATTATTATTATATGAATGTTTTCATGACTGTTTTATATATGTGTGTGTGTGTGTGTGTGTGTATATATATATATATATGTATGTATGTATGTATGTATTGCATTTACATGTCATGGTTACGAACTATCCCATCTCGCCATGGGGTTTGTCATTCACGGAGCGGTGACTCACTTATCATCAACCTTTTTCAGATACCGTTGACGAAGACGCGTTGTTTGTTCAATTGATCTCAACTGTTTGGATTCTTGGTGAGCTTTATGTTATCATGAAGTATTCTTCAGTTATTTCAGTCTTTAAGATAATTTACATTTATGTCAGTCTATAGAGTGTTCCAGTGGACTACAAGCAGAATGTAACATATTTTGAATTATATTTCATATTTTGTAAATGATCTTTTACTCATATTATATTGTGATGTTTAGATTTTATTTAAAAGTATTTTCTTTTTATTTATAAAAGCTGTCAACGCTAGGAGTCTTCTGTAAGGGAAATAGTCTCTTGCGTGCCAGTAACGATTTTTGGGGTGTTAGAGTATCGGAACCACCTACATTTATCCTGGTAAAGCAAGGTCAAACCAACATTCCTTTGAAATCGAGGATCGAAAGGCATCTCTCCTTGCCATGACTACATGCAAGTATATGTTGTTTGTGTGATATCGAGGTACCCACCACTGAGATGACAAACTCGCCCCTCTATCGATTTCATTTTTTAGATACAGTAAAGGATAGTGAGAACGTACCCTTCGTCCAGTAGAAGCGACGATTCAACGTCAGTGGTAAGCTCTGCTTCGCAATGGGATCTATTAGAATCATTAGTAGTTATGCTCCAGATACCTAGAACATGATCTCCCATTCAACATTTATGTATTTAGTTATATTATTAGAACATTTTTAGTATTTCATGTAAACTCAGTTATTATTTAATGAAAGCAATTATTTTATGAAATAAAATACTTATTATGAAGTAAAGTTATTCATTTATAAGCATTTCATGTACGTTAGTATGCCATGTCAAAGCTTCCGTAGGACAATAACTCTACGTGCGATCACATCCTAAGTTGGCGCATGATAATATTGACATATCGTGATTGGTGACCTAATTGCCCATATATTTAGTTTGGTAAATACAAAATGGTGCAGACGTCCACAACTATAATATCTAGGAGTAATGTTAAGATAACAATCATTTGAGATAATTTTTAATAGCCACAATCATAAAAGTGTAAATTCCACAATAAATCCCACCATCATAGATAATGTGTCTTTATGAGTATATATGGTTGTATTAAAATTGTTCCAAATAATTGTTATCCGATAATAATTTCTAAATACATTTGTCCTGCCATGTTTCAATTCTGAACTTTTCGCCATACAATTGGGCATTGCTCACAATGACTGAATCACTTCACATCGGCTTCTTTTTCAGCTGTCCAAATATAAATGTACATACTGTATAGTACTAAATATTTTTGTTTCTTCCGGATACCATCGTTTTCCTTTTTCTTTCTCCTATAAATTAGTTGTGTTGTCTCACTTTTGATGTCTTCGAAATTCAATTTCTATGTCTTTCATGTCTAATTATACAGTTTTCCTGAATCTGGTTCGGAAGAATTCACTGGATTGCCGTAGATTTTTACGTGTCAATGAGTCGAAAAAATAAGGATTTTTTTTTGGGTCATTTTCATTGTTAACTTATTATATATCAATTAGTAGTTAATAATTATCAACTATTCCAGATAAACTGATAAACAATATGTATTGTAAACTAGCGAGAAAATTGTAGATGGTAACATTGTACAATATGTACCACGGAGAGGCATGATAGCCTTGTCGGGACCCGCCATCTAGCCTTAATAGCTTACGGTAGGGTTGAGTGGTATTAATACGTGCCACAAGTATACTAGAATTTTTGTTTTATATCAATTTTTGGTTGGTGAAAATTTATGGATGTGTCTATATAGACTTACAACCTCATTGGGGATTAAAGGGGTAATGTTATTTTGACATCAAATTAAGTGTAACTATTTAATCATATTTTTTATAAATATTATGGGTGATTATACTAAATTTAATGTCAAAATAGCATTTTTATGAGGTTTTTTACTATAATATCCCTGTTATCAAAACGTATTATCAAAATATCATTATTTCAAAACATTTTACAATACTACACATGTTTCAAACAGTGTGGCAGGGCCACGTAGAACACGCCAAAACGTTTGGCGATTTTGACAAGAAGTTGCCAACGTGTCTGACACTTGATATTGAATTCACCAACTCATTTGGTATTTTTAAAGGTAAATCGCCAATTAGCTTGGCGATTTTGGGTCCGACCCCATTCACCAAATCGCATCACCCCACTAACTTGTTGCTTTTGTAACTGCATTGGACCCACTCCTTCCAAAACTGATTTTTTTTTTCAAAAACAACATGCGTATCTCCTATAAAATGGTAGGCACGTTGGCAACTTCTTGTAAAAATCGTCAAACGTGTTGGCGTGTTATAGGCAAAGTTGCCAATCGGTTTGGCTAGTTTTACGTGACCCTGCCACGTGGATTCGCATGTCACGCTCTCTAAAATAAGTGTAGTCCTATAATATATTTTAATAACAGGGGTATTATAGTAAAAAAACTCTATTTTCCATATTAAAGTTACCCCTTCTTAAATGTATTTTTTAAGGATCAAGTCCTTAACATTGCAAAGTTCAGCCGGTAGTAAGTCTTAGCCTTCTTTATGCTTAAAATGTGAATTGATAGGGTATTCTATTAAAATACAAATGAGTTTATAGAGCACATCTCCCAGCCGTGATACTGTTGCCAGCACATTCACCAAGACACTTAGCTAATAAAAGTTGCACATGCGCAAATAAGCTAGCCGTACACGGTGTGAGTTCATCATGATATATTCATATATTATTTGTAGAAAATAGTGCTCAAGTTAGACATGGTAAAATGGGCTTCCCCGGAAGGGGTGGGGCGAGCCGCTGATCAAATTTTATGGGACGAATACAAATTTTGAGCTCATTTAATCTTTTTAGCTCGCGCAAGCAATCTTGTTTAATTTGTAGACTAAAGCGGAGCGAGGTGAGTTGACTTATAAATGGAAGTTATATTAAAATTAAAAACATATAATAGACAAAAAGCCATAAATAAATTGTGTTGATCTATTTTATATTTATGAACATGATTTATTTTTTGGACATGAAGTTATTTTGTGTTATTATATGTGTGTTTTTTAATTTTTATTTTTTGGTTGTAGAGTATTTGTTTTTATTTACATTGTTAAATTTGTTATTTTTCAATCCTTATTCCAACTCAAACGTCAATCTGTCAACTCATTGGCCAAAGAAAATGTAGGACAAACATGAATTTTGGGTTCACATAAAAATTAGTGCGCCCCCGCCTCGCTTACACGCAAGCTAGACACAGGCTAGCCTGCCTTGCCCCCTTGCCATCCCTAGCTGAAGTTATTTGGTGGTAAATGTATCAAGTTTCACTTTGCTTAAATATAAAACTAAAACTTAGATACAGAGGTAGAGCTACCTTAAGCTTTAGAGGAGGTGGTGGCTTCCCTGTCCAAAATCATTACTTTTCTTCCAATTTTTTTATTACTACTATTTAATTCTTTTTTCTCAATTTTGTTTAGGGTTCATTTGAATGTTGGAATTGAAATTGGAATTAGTATAGAATCTCAAATTTTATGTTTAGGTATACTGAAAATTTTTATCCTAAATTGTAATTATAAACTTAATTAAAAATTTTCAGTTTGAATTTAGGATTTAAAATATTAAATTGAAAGTATTAATAAAATAATTATTTTTTTACTGTAATTATAAATTTATTATTATTTTAAAATAATTATTCATTTATAAAATGATTACTATAATAATAATAATATTTTAAAAGATGATTCATTTATAAAATTATTTATAAAATTATTCAATTATTAAATTTAAATATATTCTAATATTTTATAAATATATTAAATTTTAATAAATATAATTTACAAACAAATAAATGAGAAAGAGAAATAATCGTATAAAATTTAATGCGAAGAGATAACTTTAATGGGTTTAAAATTAATAATTCTCAGGATATAAGCTAAGAATTGAGAGTAGTCCATTTTGGTTATTTTTCAATTTCATGAGATTGATTTGTAGAATTATGATTCTAATTCCATATGTTACGTCAAACACAAAAATTAGAGTTGAGAGGTCCAATTCTAATTCCAAACTCCATTTCATGCTCAATTCCGGGCGCCAAACACATACTTATATTTATTCAACTAAATAAAGAGAATGTTACCCAATATTCTTAATGGTGACATTGGGTGTTCTTTGGCCCTTTATGCTTTACAAGTGAGCTTGTATTGGAGGCCAATGAATCTCTAAGATTGTTTGAGGGGAAATAGTTGATAATCCCTTAGAATAAGAGATTTTTCTTGTTTCAAAAGCTACTAGAGTATCTTCGATAAATGAGGTGATTTATCGCAATAATGATAGGATTTCAACTAAATGTGATAACTATTGGACAATTCCATACTTAAGTGAGTGAAGTTTGAAAGTTGTGACATTTGGTTGTCAGCCTAACACAACTCGGTTTACATACTCATCTATCTACTTGTGCTGTGTTCACTACACTAAAAAAGGCATTTTGTGGTGGTTAGAATAACATGTTGCAGTGATAACAATCACACCAACTCCCCTGTAACTAACTTACAAAAAATAACAAACTCCAACTAACTTTAACTACCTTGATTTCAGTAGCAGGTATAAGTAAATTTTAAATATCAGTGACACTTAATTTATTTATTTAGGATAGATCAACATGTTTACGTCCCAAATAGGATAAACAAGTACAAAAGGAAAAAAAATCACTATAACTCAACAATGTTTGGCTTATACATGTCATGCGTTGTTAAAATTTCTCCAAAAAAAAAAAATTCAAAGCGACAAAACTCTAGAGAAAAAGAGTACACTAACCTACAAGAATTAAGGGGGAAAAAGCAAAAGATCAAAACTACATCATATCATAAAAAATAAAAAAAAACACCAACAACACCTAATATATTATTATTGTTGTTATATTTTGACAACAATGCTATTACATATATAATATCTTATGTGTGCACCGTATTTATTATTTAGTACGAATTCATCTATTTTATCTGCATTCTTGTATTTAATTTTGTCACGTAAGTAGATATGAAAAAAAAAAGTGCATGTGATATAAATGTATAGCTACTACTACTATTATCATTTATAAGAAAAAACTTGTCTTTTTCTAGGAAGTAACAAGGAAGGTGGGTTTGCCAAGATTTTAGGAAGGGGCCGCAACACTACGACGTAAGTTATGATGATCATCAGCTCATGGCCAAAACGGCGTTGTCATGTTGGGACAAATTATAATGCAAGATGCAGAGACATGTTCTAATCTTATAGCGACCCCTGAAAAATGTTTGTTTAATGCATGGGCACCGGTTACACAGAGAGACCTCTTTTGCATGTGGCGTTGTTGTGTACAGATGAGGGTGATATACAAGGTTGCGTTGCACATTAAACACCCATGTGGGGTTAGTGGGTTACTACTATTCTAGTTACTAATTTATACGTAGTACCTAACAATGCAACAACTAGCACTACGGAGCATTTGTTCACTTCTTTTAACAGGTTTCCTATTCAATCTCACTGTTTGTATGCCTAAAAAATAGTCACCTAATAAATAAATAAATATTATAATATGATTATCAAACATTTTTGTGTGTCCGTGTAAATATGTATTTAATTTTATATTTAACAATATTTGTTTTCAGATAACATTTTCGATAAATATCTTGCGATCACAATAATTATAAACTGGTCCCAAATTTATCATCCATCCACCTAAATTTCTCAAGCATTCCAAAACCACAGCCCACAGCCGTAAACTTTGTGATCTGTTTGGCCCATTTTTCTCTCTCATCCATCCAAAAATATTTCTTGCTAGCCTCTATTATTTCGTGTGATCTCTCTTGTTGGGATTTGAGTTTCATCAAAATTTCATATAATAATAAATATGGCTCGAGTTGATACAATGTTTCAAACGCAATGAATATGCATGACACAACTTTTTAATAAATTAACACCTTTAGAATTAAATTCACTTCTTCTCCAACCGTGAATTTTGCACTCCTATAGTCATCGCGCCTCACTACTATCCAATAGTATTGTTTGTTTTTCTTTTAATTATTATCTTTATAATATTTTATTTTAAAACTGTCATATTAGTGTATTCTACCGTATCTGTGCACCATAACTCATGAAAAGTTCATGAGATTGCGAGATAAGGACAAAATCTAAACGTGTTATTAATAATGATGTTAAATGGAAACGGGTTTCATATGATCTATGAATTTAGAACGGGCCCACTAATTTCTTTTCTGATTTAACCTCCAAGATCTAAAAAAAAAAAAAAAAAGAAAAGGAAGCAGGGGATATTGTCCGAAATCATTGAGACAAGTTATAAGTGCGCTGAAGAGACAGACACAGACATATTCCTTTTGAGTGCAGAGCAGCAAGCAGTGTAATTAGTCGAAAAATGATTTTCACAAAATCCTCAGAGACAGTCACTGGCTTTTCAAATTAAAAAAAAAAGGGGGATGAAACTTTGATCATCCATCAGTTACATTTGAGGTCGGCGATTAATTCAGTGAGATCCTGTGCGGGTTTTGTGCATACATTTTTTATGTGCAGTTAATTACTATTACTTTGTCCTTTCTGGTTTGAGAGTTCTGCTGACAGGGATAAATGCTTCCTTTTTTATTTTCATAACCCTAATTTACATGTGATTTTTCTTGGAGTTCATCTTCTCAGATGTGGTGACACCAGTATGGATGTTTGTATTAAATACAATAAGATACGTAAATATAATAATTTTATGAAAATATAAATATGAATACGGTGATATATATTAAATAAAAAATTATATTGATATATGTGTGTGTATATTTATAATATTAAATATTTATAATAATCTTAATTATGATCTTCTAATAAAAAAAATTGAATAAATATTTTCTTATAAATAACAATTTGACTTGTCTAATAAACAAAATAATAGATAGAATGAGTAATTTTATTTTTGATAGTTTGATTTTTATTTATTAACTGTATAAAATATTTTATGCTAACATTTAATTAGATTTTTTGATATGGTGACTCTTGAATTAAGAAGTAAAAAAGAATATTAATCATTTATGTTTATATAATAAGATTTAATTAATTCACCGTGTAAAAAAGTTTTACGCTGAGTAAAAATTACCATGTCTTTTAACTAAAACATAGTCGTTCATTAAAAAAAGAAAAGTTTACGCAACCGCTTATTTGATACATATATACGTGTGAAATTAATATGCATAGTATACATTCATGAGCAAAAGTCATGTTCTGCATTTGTGCATCATTGAGGTTACAATAATGCTAGGTGTGTTTTAAATCCTTGATATCCATGTCAAATCATCAAGAAAATAAATAGATTAAATGTGGAAGTGTATATGAACTTTTAAATACATAGGAATTGATTGATATTGTCCATTAATGTTTGAATTTGTATTATTGGTCTTTCTCAACCAAAATCTCTGTATTCCCTACTAGGGTTTTAATGCAATTTTTCAGATGAAAAAAGAGACTACTTATTCAATTTTAATGTATTGAGGACTAAAACTCTCATCATCTATTTATATTTAACAAGTGGTTCTCATTAAATCCTAAAGGGCTAAATAGACTAAGGAAATATAATTTCCTAACAAGGTGTACAACGATTTTGCCGTCACTGTAAAACCATTGTATGTTGTACATATGGAATACACGACAGTACCGAATGCACAAACTTTTGCGAACACATGTACAAACCTTTTTCACGCACATAAACAAACATTTTTCACATATGAAATTAAATCAGATTGGATCTGCAACACATTAAATAGCGAAAATTCACGTTCTCTCTCTATCTTACTCCTACTCACACTTTAAATGCATGGACTCACTCGCTACTATGCATAAACATTTTAAAGCAGATGCACAAACTTTTGAACTGACGTGCACAAACTTTTTAACAAGCATAAACAAATAATAAGACAAAAATAAAACGAAAACAAAGAATAAGAAAATTTTGGGACTCACTTGCATAAACTTTTGATCAAGAGTGCACAAACTTTTCTACACACATGCACAAACTTTTGAACAATCAAAAACAAAAATTTGACAAAAATGAATACAAACAGAAAAATTTTGTGCTCATGTACACAAACTTTTGAATAATAATACACAAACTTTTCTACGCACATGCATAAACTTTTTAACAACTGGAAAAATTGCACAAACGAATATGAAATTGAAAACTCTGAAATCCATAACATCTTGCAAAGAAGAAAAAAAAATGAAGAAGAAAAAAGAATGAAGGAATAGTGAGGGGATAAGATAAAAATAAAAAGTAAAAAATATGAGAAGAAGAAGAAGAAGAGCATGAGAGAGTGAGAAAGATTGAAAAAGATAAGAGAAAAAATGTGCATTTAATATTGTGGTAGAAAAGTGATATACATTTTTTTTTCTTGAGGTTATTAATGATTCAACCACTCCAATTGGATGGGCTGAACTATATCTACATCATCTCATCTTTTTCATTTTTCTTGATTAGTTAAATGGAAGATTAAATATAAATATTTTAAATATGGGTAATGTTACTTGAACAATAAAATTAGAAAATATATAAAAATGTGTAGAATATAATAATTATGTAAAACTCATATAAATTTACATGTTATTATATTTTTATATGTTGTCTAATTTTATTATTTAAGTAGCACATTGTTTCAATATTGTAGGTATCTCAAATCTTAAGAAATTTGCCACTGACGGTTACCTCCTTTTTTGTTTCCTCTGGTCATGGATCCTGAGTCTAAATCTCACCTCTTTGTATGATATTAGCAGAGTGTTATTTCTCTTTAATCAGTGACTTAAATTTAGAGTAAAACATTATTTTAGTAATAAATAAAGATATGTGACATCATCATATTAGTGCTTAAAAATTTATCATCACTAATTAGGTTTGTCTGCTAATCCCTGAACTTTTTAGAGAAATTCAATGATAAGTTCTTATACTTAGAAAGTTCGTCGACAGCCTGTTCAACACGTGGAAAAAGTGAATTCGAAGATGTCTATAGACGTCTTGCATGAGGTGGATGACGAACAAATTATAGTGGAAGCTTTGGAGACCAAAAACCATTTGGGTTTATCGAGCCCTAACAAAGTGGCAGTGGTGCAAACTATTGGGAAGACAAAATGGGAAAAGAAGCAAAGGAAAGTAAAGAAATTAAAGACGACCCAAGCAAAGAAGGCAGGAAGCACTTTCAACTCCTAATCGGAAGCCAACTCAACTTATAACGGTTGAACAACCACTTCTTGAACTACACACTTCTTCAGGATCGATACATGAAAAAAAGGATGCACTCGTGATTCCGATGGCAACAGTAAACGATAAGCCACAAAACTAGTCTTCTTAGTGATTTCGAAGGGCTCATAAAATTGGGGACTCAGTTTTTGATTGATCCTCTTGGCTAATGAGCAGAGTTGATACGATTGAATCTTAAGATAGACTTTCTCTCTCACCTCAAATGAGAGATCCCTGCGCTTTGAACTCAACCAACATCTGATCTCATGCTTCCATTAGCTCCTGAATCTCAACCATGACCGATTCCTTTTCTCCTCTAAACAAAGTAGGAGGGTCTCAACCATATAGAGCTTTGAATGGGATAGTCTTAGTAGACTCATGATAGTTGGTATTGTATCAATACTCGACCCAAGGGAGCCAAGAATGCCACTGTTTGGGCTTGTTACTCATAAAACAACAAAGATAAGTATCCACACACTTATTAATGGCTTCACTTTGTCCGTATGTTTGGGGATGGTATGTGAAACTATGCTTCAACTTGGTGCCTTCCGTGAAAAACAATTTAGAACAAAAAGTACTCAAGAATACCTTGTCCCTATCTAAGACAATGGAGTTTGGGAAGCCATGTAAACGCACTACTTCCTTGATGAAAGTGATGGCCACTTATTTAGAGGTATATGGATGGGTCAAGGGAATAAAATGAGTATACTTAGTCAAGCGATCCACCACCACAAGAATGGAATCAAATCCCTTGGCCTTAGGTAGACCCTCTATGAAGTCCATAATAACTCAGCAAGATAAAGCTTGCGATTTATTCTTCTAACACACATCACAACTCCTAATGAAACCTTGAATGCTCTCCCTCATTCCTTCCCAATAAAATAGCCTTGAGATTCTCTTGAAAGTTTTGAGGAACCTCGCATGTCCTCCCATGGCTGAAGCATGAAACTCTTGTAAAATATCAAGAATTTTTGTGGAATGTTTGGAAACCACTAATTGTCCCTTGTAGAAGAGCTTGCCTTATTTTAGCTCAAACCTAGGATGCTTGTCATTCCCCTACACGAGGTCCAACATAATGCCTATCAATTGTTCATCAGCATGTACCTTGGCTTCTAAATCAACCCAATCACAAAAAACCATTGTAGAAAGAGTTGAGTACTGTAACTTCATGGACAAACCATTAACTACCCTATTCTCATCCCTTGCCTTGTACTTGATCTCAAAAGTGAAGCCTAACAATTTCGTCATCAACTTCTGTTTGTCATCCCCCACAATTCTCTAGTCCAAAAGGAATTTCAAACTCTTCTGGTCAGTGTTGACGATGGAATGTTGTCCCAAATTTGAATAGCCAACACAATGGCCATAAGCTCCCCTTCATAAACAGAATTCGTCTGAGCTCTATCAAATAATACCTGACTCATGTAAGCAATGGGCTTGCCTTCTTGCATTAGGATAGCTCCCAGTCCTTTCCCTAATGCATCCGTCTCTACCACAAATGTCTTCTCAAATGAAGGAACTGCCAACATGGGAACTATAGTCATAGTTGTCTTCAACTGTTCAAAAGCCAATTGTGCGGTTTCCCCCCACATAAAATTATCCTTCTTGAGCAACTGAGTCAAGGGCCAAGCAATTTTCCCATAGTTTTCAACAAATTGTTGGTAGTACCCTGTCATTCCTAGGAACCCTCTCAGTCCCTTAAGATAAGTCAGGATTGGTCAATCTATCATATCTTTGAGTTTGGTAGGATTGGCTGCGATCCTCTAAGATGATATGCCCCAAGTACTCTAGTTGGGATTGCACAAAACAACATTTCTTCTTATTCACATAGAGCTCATGCTATTTCAATAGTTCAAATACCTTCCTCAAGTGTAGATAGTTTTACTCCAATGTGAGACTATAATCAATATATCATCAAAAAAATACAAGCACGAATCGATGCAAATGCGACGGTAATACCCTGTTCATAAGGTCCTGAAAGGTAGATGGAGCATTGGTTAAACCAAATGGCATTACCAAAAATTCATAGTGACCCTCATGTGTTCTAAAACCGGTTTTTAGAATATCCCCCTCCTGCAAGCAAATTTGGTGGGATCCTGATTTCAAGTCTAATTTGGTGAGCACCTTAGTGTCCCTTAGCTCATCCAGCAACTCATCAATGACAAGTATAAGGAACTTGTCATGCATAGTAATTTTATTCAAGGCTTTGTAATTGGCGTAGAAACTCCAACCTCCATCTTTCTTCTTCACCAAAATCACTGGGCTACAAAACCATCTCATTTTTCTAATAGTGTGGGTACCTGTACAGTCGTAAATGGGGAATCTTTGCTGCTTCCCATAGGATAATAACATGATCCTGCTCTCGAATGGGAGATAGGTGATAGAGAAATTTTACCTGACATTTTTATATTGCATAATTGAGCATTACAGCCTAGAATTATGTGATTTTGATGACTAATTGATAAGATTCGCATAATTGTCCTTTTATGAGCATGATTGAGAAAACTATAGTTTAAGCACCGTTTTTAAATGATTTTTAATTGTCTTGAGTAACCTATGTGTTTAACATCTTGTGTTTGAGTTGTTAGAATCACAGGTAATCGAGTGTTGATGTAAGAAGGGAAGCAAAAGGAACAAGGAATGAAAGAAAATGAGCCAATTGGGAATCAGTGGAGCATTCTCGCGCGAGATAAAGCAAACAGAGAGCAAGGATTGGCACTCTGGATGACGTCTCGCGCGAGATACATATACATCTCGTGCAAGACGTGACAAACAGATAGTGAAGGATATGATTCTGGAAGTGTGTCTTGTGCAAGACACAATGCAACTCGCATGAGACACGATCGCAGAGGCCTGAAACCCTATTTTGTGACCCCAAAAAGTTATAAATAGACATAGGGTGAACACAATTGAAGAACCACACAAATCAGCTCCAGTTGCTCTTAGGATTATGTTTTTACACAGTTTTTCCTTAATTTTTTCAGCATCTTAGGATTAATGTTAGCGATGCATTATTAGTTTTGTCTCATTCAAAAATTGCTGGAGCTCTCGGGATAGCGTATGAGTTTCTTCGTGATTCAAATCGTCTTTCTTGTTTATTAATTCAGGTTTTGCATTTATTTTCAAATCTATACTTCTTCTTTCTTTAATATATTTACGTTGCGTTTTTATCCTCCACCCCATGGAGGCATAGTTTCTTTAATATCTTGCATGCGGTAACTCTAGATTAGGATTAATCAGAGGTTCTTGTGCTTAATGTCTGTTCATGATTTGTTCCACCCTTAATTAGTAATATAGCGATTGCATGTTATTGGTTAGGATTAATTGTAGGTTGATAGATCTTGACGATTGTAGGATTTATCGATTTAGGATTTGGGAACTTTTTAGGGGAACTAATTAGATCTAATTTGGTTATGAAATTGATGCTTAGGGGATTAACGATCTTAGTCTCTTGAGTGAATTGCGTGTTAGTTAGAGATTTCAACTAACAACAACATCCCCTTTATGAATAATTAATTTAGGAATCGATGACAATAAATCCTTGAATCTAGAAACGTTGTATGTAGGATATTGCTTTTTTTATCATTGTTGATTTATTTCTATTTTGCTTTCCCTTTAGTTCAAATTCATCAAACCAAACTCCCCCCAATTTAGTTGAACTCGTAATTGACTTTCGAATTGCTTCCTCAAGAGACGACCTAGGTTAGCCCCTTTTACTACCTTTTTTTGGGGTTTACTTAGTTATAAATTATTATTTGACCACACACTAAAATTAAAGACATTTTGGTGCATTTCAGTAGGTTATTCGGTGTCAGGAACACATCATTAAACTCTTCTAGCAACCCCTCAATCTCTGTATTCTATGTCAATGCATTCAGATTCCCCTCTTTAGGTGTCATAGGGACCACCAAGAGCCCCTCACCATCATCCCAGAGAGTCTTTAGAACCAAATTCAATGAAGTCACTAATCGACAAAGTGTCAAATCTCCCAACAACTGTCGGCGGACTCCCTGTTCTTCCCAACTCATCATTATGTCTCAGAAGTTTGTCTCAATCGTTCTTAGAGTCTCCACCCAGTCCCTAAAACCACCTCCAATTAGCCCAATGCCATCACAAAGAAGTATTGCACAATAGTTAGGCCTTGTATTTCCAGATTCACATCCTTACATACTCCTACTCCTTGCTCGACTCTTCCATTCCCCACTTCAACTTAGATCCCAACTACCGTTTCAATGGGTAAACCCAGCTTCTTTGCCAGCTGTTCTGAGATGAAATTTGTAGTTACTCCTAAATCGATTAATACCTCAACATTCTCATTGGAAATACACCCCCATATCTTCAAAGATTTGTTGGGAATGAGTCCCCACGGGACATTGTGGGACAGTCATAGAACTTGCATCAGTACTTGAACTTGCTCTTCGAACTTATCCCATGATGTATCTTCCTCACTCTGATCCTCAATTTGCACCTCTTTTTCTTTCGGTCATCCTCTAAATCTTCTATTAACATTAACTTGAGGTGTTAGAATTTACAAACGTGATCTCGTCCCTACTTTTCACCACACTTGAAGCAAAGACTTTTCCTTTGTTGCTTATCCCATTCTTCGTTAGATAGATTGCCTGTGCCATTCTTTCTCATGTCCCCCTGATTCCCTGTGTTGTGTTTGTTACTTCCTTCCTCCACATTCGGTATGTTTGGTTGGTTACCCCCACGGATAGGCTTAGTGGTCTTGAGTTGCTATGAATGCCGAGAGAATCATGTGCATATACTTGTTCTGCCTGCGAGTGTTACGCCTTTTTCTCGCCAAGCTTTGTTCCTCTATTCTAATTCCCCATCCCTCTCCATCATGTTTTTCAAACAATGGAACGAACCCAGCTTCATCTCTGCCTTGATATCCTTCCTCAATCCACTCAAAAAAATGTTCATCACTCTATTTGGGTCAACGTCCTACCTCGAGCCCATTATCAATTCAAATTGTTTCTTGTATTAAGCCACACTTCCAGTTTGCCTCAGCTGTAGCAAAGGTTCTACGGGATTAAAAGCCACCTCAGGTCTGAATCTTTTGATTAGCGCTTCCTTGAACTCTACCCATGAAGGAAAACGATTCTGATCCTCCCACCATTGGTACCATATTAAAGCTTCACCTTCCATAGCCACCAGCTCCATCTTAATCTTGTCAGCTCCCACCTTGAAACCTCTAATCTAAAATTACCTATTAATATGAGCAAGCCAACATACGGATTGTCGCTAGAAAACATGGGGAGTTCGAGTTTCAGACCACTTTAAGCCCTCTTATATCTTAGTTCAGCATCTCTATGTTCCTCCCCACAACGAGACCTGGATCGAGAGTGACCAAATCTATAATGGAAATTTCCTCAGTCTTCTTCTTCCCCACTCTCAAAAGAACACCCCTGTTTGGACCCGTCGTCGTCCTTATTACGTGCACGCGAGCTTTCTCTCTCGCGGTCGCATCACTATTCATGACTGTCCTCACAGTTTCTGCCATCAGAGTACCTCTGAAGTCATTCATCTTCCTTGCGACGATGTCTCCTGCTCGCGTCGTAGTCGCTTCGTCGATGGTCATCGTCGGCTCAACGGTCGTGACTTCTCTGGTTTTGTGGTCACGAACAACACTTGACTCACATTCACAGGTGAGTTGCTCCAACTAGTGAGTCAGAATCTCTAGGGATTTGCCTTGCTCATCTTACTTTTGTTTCACGTTGGAGATGGACTCCAATTTCTTCCCTAAATCCCTAATTGGTACACGATGCTGCCCTAATTCCCTAATTTGTTTCAATTTCTGGCCAAATCCTCCCAACGACTCCAATTTCCGTTCCAAGCCCTAAAGACGCATTTCCATCTTAACCCGTGTATGTACCATTCATAGGTTCCCAAGATTAGTGCTCTGATGCCAATTGTAATGGAACCAAATAGTAATCTAAGAAATAATATCGGTAAGAGAATTGTTATTGATGTAGAAAAAAAATAAGGATTAGTGATAATGGTAGTTCTTTAAGAGGCCGCCTTCTCTCCTAATTGAGGTTCAGTCTAATCTTTTGGATGACCCCCTTCTGTACATCCTGCTCAACCCTAAATCCACCAGTCTTGCCTCATTAATTATGTGAAATTATTAATTTATCCTCCTCCTAGTGTACACGTTATAATAAGAGGATTTATTCTTGATTTTTGATGTACTACTATATGGACCTCTTTACTTATCCCTACCGTTAGGCTATTCTCGTTAATAATAACATTAGGTTCAAGCCTTGTAACCATGACACGATCATAGCAAGAAATAAAAAGATCTTGGAAAAGAAAATGCAGAGGAAGGAAAATGCAAAGAAGAAACGAAACCAGAGGGTTTCAAGGTAATAAGAAAAGGAAACCTCCATGCGAAGTTGTACCGGTGACTTCTATGCTGCAAGGTCCGGGGATTGATGGCGAGTTTGAATGCTGCAAGACCCGACAGTAGAAACGTGAGATTTTGGCAAAGAGTTGGGGCTGGAAACACTTGACGAAACTCACCTGATTAGCTTCCTAGAGGCAAAGTACAGAGCTAGAGAGGAAAATACAAAACCTCAGTTGAAGCTGCTAAGGAATAGTGGAAACAGAGGGAAAAACAATGGGCCAAATAAGGGTCCACAATCTTAGAGGAAAATGTTCACAAAGAAGGAGGTTGGTTGTTGGAGTGGTGGTGCTATTGGACCTTGCTAATGCTATAATTTTGTCATGGTTGGATTTAATGTTCCTATTGTGGAGTGATATCAGTCAATTCAGTCAAGAACTGAAGACTTGAGGCGGGTTGTGTGCCAATCGATTAAGTCTAGGGATGGCCAACTATTTGAGTTATTTGTGTTGTTAGTTGTTATGATGTATATCAGTAGTGGATCGCAGTAGGTGGACTATTAGTTGCATAGTTTGGTTCCTTTTTGTTTTTGTCATCGCTGATGAACTCTGCATATATGAGTCAATACTTTAAGTTGGTGTTTGAGTGTCTTAAATTGAGAGGTTTGGTATCTCTTTTCTCCCAAATATATCAAGGGTCATTCTTATTGGGTTTTCTTGGGTATTTTAGCGAGACCTTAGTAACCTTGCTAGGTACATCATTTTGTCTCGGTGGCTTTGTGATCTCTGAAAAGGCGGTTCTTATGTTTCTTGTGTCTCATGTATTACTTGTTACACTTTTCAGTGGAATGAAATTGAGGCTACTTATCAAAAAGGAAAAAAAAGTTTATCAACAACTAACGTAAAATTTTGTCGAACCTTCATGACATGAATCAACGACGATTTAGGATACTTAGAAAGTTTGTAATTGAGTCCTTAAACCTTCAGAATATTTGTAATCGGATCCTTAGAGATAAATGCCCATTAAAGGTATGTCGAAGAGAATTGAATATTTTAAGATGCCATGCTATGTGTTATATACTTGTTGGGTTGGAGAGTGTTCTGATGGGCATGTTAGTTCTAATCATCTTTCACATTACAATTCCATCGGAGGGGAAGTTTGTTCACTAAAAGTCAATCAACACTCTAGATGCCTCAAATTTAAAGATGTGTTAGCCACATTTCATGCCAAATGTGGGTAAACACCAGGTGGTCGTGTTGATCAAGTTCCATTATTTATTTTTCAAGGAAGAGCTAATAGCACTAATGTTCTCCTGTCTGCACTTAATTTCACCTCCCATTATTATATTTATCCTTTTATATCATTGTTTTTTTCCTTTCTGTTTAATTATATCTCATTAATTTGTCTTGTGTCATCCAAGCGAAATAGTTGTCATACCTGTATCCGGTATGGTGCTTGTAAGATAAGGATTGCAATATGTAAATGTCTTAAATATAGGTTTGTTCTAACAAAACAAATATTACAGCTAAATTATTTAGTTTGCTTTTAAATAGAACAAATTACTATTTTATCCTATCAAATCTTTATATTTTTTAAGTAATTTTATTTGTTTGATATGTTTTTATAGTACTTTGATGAAAAATTGGAGTTAAATCACTATTAAATTACATTTTGTCTTATTATTTAAATTCTTTATCATTTATAATTTTGTGTTATTATATATTATATCCTCCTGTACTTGTATCCTATTTTTTTTTAAATTGTCATACCTTGTATTTGTATATGTACCCGATATAGGTAGTGTATCCGTACCTATGCAACATAGCTCATAGGTGTGTGTATCTCTGTCTTGGATGTTAATGGAATGAGTAATGCTTGGGAGACCTAATACTTCAACCTACAAATTAATTTATACATTTTGATGAATTGTACTTAGCATTTTACTTCCTATTTTGTCTCTTAAAATGTCAAGTGTCTTCATCAAAATGTGTATGTTAATATTTATGTTGATTTATTAGTGTATGGGCCTTACCTTATGATTTGAACCAAAATGCGGATTAAGCGGTTCAAAGCATACAGATCTGGAGATTATGAGTTTGTAAGCTTTGTTTTGATTGTTTGTGAGTGTAATGGTGATGAGGGTGGGGAACTACCTAGGACTGGACTGAGAGGGTGAACCGTTCTAACCTCTAACGAAGTCCCGTGGGAGACGATCGAACCTGTACTCAAAAAGCTTAGTGCAACAAAGGTGGTTCTGTTTTTGGTCTTTCCTTGTGTTTTTTGGTCTTTTTTGGTTTGGCTAGTGTGCTTTTGGGGAGGAACAAGCCAAGAAGAAGAAGAAGAAGAAGAGGAAGGGGGATGCTCCTGGTCTGAAGAAAAAGGTCTAAGAAGGATGAGTGGGAAAGGCACTTGTGTCCTTAGAATTTGTTCTTGGTTCCCTTTTTGATCTGTGGTCACATTTTCTTTTTTATGGGAAGAGCCAGGAAGTCAAAATCATCTCTTGTCCCTATTTTCCTCTAAACTAGAAAGGGACAAAACCTTCTTTTTCTCTTTGACGCCATCGACATACCCTTTCGATGTCTATGGGGGGTTCTAAGAAGTTGGTGCCCAAGTTCTTCTAAAATAGGTAAAATAAGACATCTAATCACAATAAAAGGTTGTGTCTAGGTGTAGGGAAGGTAACCTTGTTGCACTAAAAACATCCTTAGAAAAGCTCCTTGACTAATGGGCCTTCGTTGGATCTCTTGGCTGGTCCAAGAGATACCTGTCAGTCCCCAAATCCTATGCCCTCAGATAGTTCCCCTAACCTTCCTCGTGCATTCCTCAAGGAATCTTTGAAAAATATCATCCTGTATTTCCTTTCCTTGAGGTGCACAGGAAGATTGACCGCCTAATAATCCTGTAGTTAAGCTCCTAATCCTTCCTATTAATCCAAGGGCACAAATGGGTCCAAACAACCTTAGAACCCCAAAGAAAAGGTCTACTTCATATCTCAACCATAAGACACTTTAACTCGGATATGACCTGCGAGGTCTGGGTTAGGACCTAAGTTCCTAACTCCAAGTTTCGGACCCGACCTCCCAACCTGAGATCTAACCTCATACCTCACAAGGTTCCTACCAAGCGTCGTGGGAAATGACCTAATTCGTACATAGGTCTTCTAAAAAGACATGTAAGCTTATAAGGATAAGGATGTCATCTTGGGTCATACCACAACTTCCTCTATAAACCCTAATCCCAATAAGGTAACTAGTATAAATAGGAACGATAGTTCCCTCAAAGGGGTAAGCCATTTGACACACACTAAAATGTTGTTAATTTTAATGTGTAATCAAATAATAATTTATAAAACTAAGTAAACCCCAAAAACATAGTGAATGTGGCTAACTTAAGTCGTCTCTCAAGAAAGTGCAGCTAATTTAATTCTATCCTATTCAATTAAATTTAAACAGAGGGTTTGAATAGTTGTCACAAATAAAATAAAAATAATAAACAAAATAAAAATAAAGAGTACCATGCACACAGGTTTTCGCAGACCATGGATTAATTATCATCAGTTCTCAAATCAATGTTCATAAGAGGGTTGTTGTTTATTAGCCAGAGATCTCCAACTGCAATTCACCTAAGAGATCATGATTGTATTCTCCTAGGAAATAATTAATACAAGCGTTAATAACCAAGATTTCGGTTTTAACTTTAACTACCCATGCTAATTTTTCAACCAATTGCACAACTTAATCTAATCATATTAATCGCCAACTCCCTTTATCAGCTTGGATAATTCTCACTGACCATCTTGAATTATCAATACTAAGAAATACTAATTTAACAATTCCTACAATCATTAATATTCATTAATTTAGAAGTATTCCCAACTAATAGCATGCAATCACTATGTTATCAATTCGAAAAGAATGATAGAGAATTACGAATCATACATTAAACACAAGAACCTCAATTTAATCCTAATTCTAGAATTACTGAATGCAAGGTATTAGAAAATTAATCCTCCATGGATAGAGGATGCAAACTCATAAATTAAATAAAGAAAATAGGAAAATAAACGGAGAATTAAAATAAAAAGAACATGAATAAAGTTGAATAAAAAGTGTGTCAATTCAAGAACAAGAGAAAGGAACCTCGCGTGTTAATGCGAATGCTCTAAAACCTTGAATCTATTGAACAAAAAAGATAAAACACTACTAACAATAACCTAAAGTGCAGAAAAATAAAGGGAATGCAAAGAAAATAAATTGTGGAGGCAGATTATGAGATGATTACGGCATCTCTTCTTCACTCTAGGCCTATTAATAACCCCAAAACACTAAAATTAGGATTCAAAACAGCACAAGCGACAAAATTAGCTTCAAATGGGTGCTACAATGGCACGACACTTCTTCAAGTAGGGCTGTCAAAATGGGTCTGGTCCGTTTACCCGGTTAAATGGACGGACTTTACACGCAAAAAATAGGCCCGCGAAAATTTGAAAAAAAAATTGGACCATCCCATTTGGCCCGCGGATCGGCCCGTGAGCCCGTGATTTTTTTTTAAAAAAAAATTTAAATATTTTTTTGAATTTTTTTGATTTTTTGAATTTTTTGAATTTTTTTGAATTTTTTAATTTTTTTAAAAAAATGAACGGGCTAGCAGGCCTGTTTAGGCCCGCGGACCGTGTAACACCCTAGCTAACTGCATACCCTCGAGTAGTACGCAATGCTCACTAGGTTGTTAATCACTTGGTGGGAATACTTATAGTCCCTTATTACCTTTTCGAAAATACTTGATTAAGGAAAATATGGACCAATTTAAAACTTTTCTACTGAGTGCATAATTACAAAATATGAGCCATGTGTGAATCAAAGTATATAAGACAAACGATAGAGCTTGAGGCTTATAATCAATAGTCATTCATAGCATGATTATTTACCTAAGCAAGTACCTGGTCCTTCACAGATAAGTACAACCAATCATATAATATTATAATAAAGTAGATGTACATGTTATAATCATCCATACACATAATAAAAGTGCGTCCATCGCATAGCCAACTAAGCAAGTCTTCATAGCCTTGAAGATCTGTCCGTCCGTCATCGGTAGCTTGTCCTCTGTTCTTTCCTGATCCTCTTGGTGCTCCTCATAGCTCACGTCTACCCCTGGAAGTATAAGTGAGTGGGGGTGAGAACATTCGTCCTCAGTGGTTTACCTTGGCGTCGGGGGATCCTTTTAACTCACTTATCAACCGGCCGCTCAGGTGTTTCTAAGTGAACATGCATACTAATATCCTACTGATTATTATCTGGCCTAAGTCCTGAACGGCTTTATCTACTTTACTAGGTGACTGGGGAACTAGTCTTTTTTATCTAAGTTCTCGTGCTTATTATCTTTACTTCGCGTATATACATAGGTCGTCTCGAGCGTTCTCTTGACGACTACATAGACATACATCCTTATATACTGATACATTACATACTCATATATCATCATATACTCATGCATCATATACTTGTTCATCACATCGTTCATACACATTCATTTCATAATTTATGCATGGGGTTCTCTTACGCATACCGGCTTGCCCGGGTTAGCGTCCTTCTTTCCTTTTCTTACGCATACCGGCTTACCCGGGTTAGCGTCTTCTCATTCTTTTTCTTACGCATACCGGCTTGCCCGGGTTAGCGCTCTTTCTCTAGTCCTTCGCTCATGTAGTCGTGGCCAAACGACTACAACCACTTCTGTTCCCAACTTGACTGACGACCCAGCTGCGCTCACACCAGAGTGGTTGCTAACCACCGATGGGGTCTAGTGTCCATCGCCGCCAATCAAGTGGGCTAACCTCCACTAGGTAGGAGGCGGGGGTTGGCCCTTGCGACGCAACCAAGCATTGGACTCATACATCATCATCTCATAACTTTAGGTGTGACGTCACCCTTTCTCATTCATCTTTTCTTTACTTTCTTTCTTTCTTTCTTTCTTTTCTTTCATCATCATTAACCGGTCCACCCCTTGGGGGGATTGGTGAGGGGCGTGTCCGCCAAGAGAAATGCTTCCTACCACATAGCTACATACTTGTTCCCTAAGGTTCAATTATGCTCTTTAAACTTTACGTGATTAACTTCTAGTTCTCATGATGCATGATAGCACAACCTTTCCTAACCTACATATTCTACATGCAATGCTCCACATACATCATTATACAAATACTTCATGCACTCATCATAAACATACCTCATGACATGCTCATCATACATCATCATATACTAAGCTAGTCCAGGTCACAGGACCCTTCAGAATCATCTCCTAAGTCCTAACATAGCATTTCTAACATAATTTATCATAAGGCATACAAGCACATGCAAAATTAATATGAACAGCATTTTACATGTTATGTTTTTGCCCGAAAAACCGATTTTTCTTTGAAATTTTGTTTCTCCATAACCCAATGGACTCAAGACTTGACCCTAAGGTTTTTAATACCTCTGAACCCATTTTTCATAATAATAAACCCAGATTTTTAGTTTAAATACCCAAAATTACAGATTTGCCCTTTCTTGCTCAAAATGCCATTTTTGTCCGAAAAACCGATTTTTCTTTGAAATTTTATTCCTTCATAACCCAATGGACTCAAGACTTGACCCTAAGGTTTTTGATACCTCTAAACCCATTTTTCATAATAATAAACCCAGATTTTTAGTTTAAATACCCAAAATTACAGATTTGCCCTTTCTTGCTCAAAATGCCATTTTTGTCCGAAAAACCGATTTTTCTTTGAAATTTTATTCCTTCATAACCCAATGGACTCAAGACTTGACCCTAAGGTTTTTGATACCTCTAAACCCATTTTTCATAATAATAAACCCAGATTTTTAGTTTAAATACCCAAAATTACAGATTTGCCCTTTCTTGCTCAAAATGCCATTTTTGTCCGAAAAACCGATTTTTCTTTGAAATTTTATTCCTTCATAACCCAATGGACTCAAGACTTGACCCTAAGGTTTTTGATACCTCTAAACCCATTTTTCATAATAATAAACCCAGATTTTTAGTTTAAATACCCAAAATTACAGATTTGCCCTTTCTTGCTCAAAATGCCATTTTTGTCCGAAAAACCGATTTTTCTTTGAAATTTTATTCCTTCATAACCCAATGGACTCAAGACTTGACCCTAAGGTTTTTGATACCTCTAAACCCATTTTTCATAATAATAAACCCAGATTTTTAGTTTAAATACCCAAAATTACAGATTTGCCCTTTCTTGCTCAAAATGCCATTTTTGTCCGAAAAACCGATTTTTCTTTGAAATTTTATTCCTTCATAACCCAATGGACTCAAGACTTGACCCTAAGGTTTTTGATACCTCTAAACCCATTTTTCATAATAATAAACCCAGATTTTTAGTTTAAATACCCAAAATTACAGATTTGCCCTTTCTTGCTCAAAATGCCATTTTTGTCCGAAAAACCGATTTTTCTTTGAAATTTTATTCCTTCATAACCCAATGGACTCAAGACTTGACCCTAAGGTTTTTGATACCTCTAAACCCATTTTTCATAATAATAAACCCAGATTTTTAGTTTAAATACCCAAAATTACAGATTTGCCCTTTCTTGCTCAAAATGCCATTTTTGTCCGAAAAACCGATTTTTCTTTGAAATTTTATTCCTTCATAACCCAATGGACTCAAGACTTGACCCTAAGGTTTTTGATACCTCTAAACCCATTTTTCATAATAATAAACCCAGATTTTTAGTTTAAATACCCAAAATTACAGATTTGCCCTTTCTTGCTCAAAATGCCATTTTTGTCCGAAAAACCGATTTTTCTTTGAAATTTTATTTCTTCATAACCCAATGGACTCAAGACTTGACCCTAAGGTTTTTGATACCTCTAAACCCATTTTTCATAATAATAAACCCAGATTTTTAGTTTAAATACCCAAAATTACAGATTTGCCTTTTCTTGCTCAAAATGCCATTTTTGTCCGAAAAACCGATTTTTCTTTGAAATTTTATTTCTCCATAACCCAATGGACTCAAGACTTGACCCTAAGGTTTTTGATACCTCTAAACCCATTTTTCATAATAATAAACCCAGATTTTTAGTTTAAATACCCAAAATTACAGATTTGCCTTTTCTTGCTCAAAATGCCATTTTTGTCCGAAAAACCGATTTTTCTTTGAAATTTTATTCCTCCATAACCCAATGGACTCAAGACTTGACCCTAAGGTTTTTGATACCTCTAAACCCATTTTTCATAATAA
Source organism: Nissolia schottii (assembly GCA_003254905.1). NCBI lineage: Eukaryota > Viridiplantae > Streptophyta > Magnoliopsida > Fabales > Fabaceae > Nissolia > Nissolia schottii. The sequence goes on from QANU01030108.1 coordinate 255,011, forward strand.
TAAACCCAGATTTTTAGTTTAAATACCCAAAATTACAGATTTGCCTTTTCTTGCTCAAAATGCCATTTTTGTCCGAAAAACCGATTTTTCTTTGAAATTTTATTCCTTCATAACCCAATGGACTCAAGACTTGACCCTAAGGTTTTTGATACCTCTAAACCCATTTTTCATAAAAAGAAACCCAGATTTTTAGTCTAAATACCCAAAAATCCCGAAATGACCATTTTGCCCTTTTATGCCAAAAACCTCATTTTTGTTCTATGTCACCTTTTCTCAAACTCTTCCATGTACTTTCCACTCAAACATACATAGTTTCTCACATCATTTCAACCTCTAGCCATGCTCTAACTTTGCTTTACATTATCACATTATAACAAAATATTTCAAGGCATTAAGCATATAACACATAAACATAAAACACACATAAACATACAAAATCATTCATGAGCTCAAGAGCACTAAAGAATGAGTGAAAGCCTAAGTTACCCACTTCCAAAGAGTCCTTGGTTGGTGGTGTGAGTGTTGACAAGAAGCCTCCAAGGTGTTGGAGCACCACTTGCTTGCTTCCTTAAGAATGAGCTTGATGTGCTTGTGTTCTTGAGGAATGGCTTGAGTTTTCTAGAGAGAACAAGATGAGAGTTCTCCTCTAGATTTTTAGTGAAAGAAATGAGAATGAGATGAGGGAACTTGGGGCTTGTGGGGTTCGGTTTTTAGAGAAGAAAATGGTAGCAAGAATGCTTGTTTTTCCTTAGGAGCAATGTAGTGTTCTTGAAGCTTGCTAGAAGAATGGCTATGGAGTTTTGAAGGAGATGAAAAATTTTAGAGAGAAATGGGAGAGAGGGTTCGGCCAAGGCTGAAATGGGAGGAGAGAAATTTGATAATTTTGGAATTTAATTAAAAAGGTGAATAGTGGAAAGTATGGGTTATGATTTGATGAGGTATGGTGAATGACATTTTGGAAGCTTGATTTAGGGAAATTGTCTTTGACTAATCTCCCTCAAAACCGTGCAGCCATCTCCATTCAGCTGAGGAGATTTTAATTTCTCCCAGTCCCGGTTCGCTCGTGTTTTATCGCTCGCAGTCTCGGTGCGTCGCGCACGGTCGTCCGAAAAATATTCCGTTTGAACCGTCGCGATCCTCTATTTCCCACCTACCTAAGGGTATTAATATTTAAAGGTGTTTGTGAATTTCTCTCCGGGAGATTATTTTCACGGACACCGTTTTGCGTGCCAAATTTCATCGGCGAACAACGGCTGTTCGGTTGTCCGCCGAACTTTCTACCGTGACACGTCCTATTTCCTAGGGATATTTTACCTAATAATTTCCCTTATTAATTCTCTAATCATGATTAGAAAATTAATTAAATATTTATGTTTACGGTTATTTCCCGATTGGTCCGGAAATTGGCTTAAGGCTCTGAAAAATTCGCCGGTCACGAAACCTCAACTTTGACTGCTATTTTTATGGGTTAAAGATGATTCTTATGAATTAAAGGTAATAATTTAATTTTCTTACCTCCCTAATTAACCTATAATTATTTATTACGCTAATTATCCGTACAGTGAAAAAGCGGGATGTTACAGACCGACCATAAATGAGCCGGACCCTAAAAATATGCATATTTTTTGCTCGGCCCGTTTAGGCTTGTGGCCCTAACGGACGGACCATCCGCCCGTTTTGACAGCCCTATCTTCAGCGCTACAGCCTTGTGCGAGGGCTACAACAATTTAATGCTTTTGTACGCTGCAGCGGCCTTAGAAACTGAGTTTGCCTTTGACGTCTTCATAAAAGTTGTAGATCTTTCAATTCTACATGAACTAGACTCAAATTTTTCCTAATTTAAACTTCAGATGAAGAAGTTATGCCCCAATCTTTGTGACAGCTCCAATCTAAAATTTCAACATTACTATTCTGACTTTTGAGTTAAAAACGACAAAGGAGATAATCGATTCAGATTTCTGACTCTTCATGAGACTTGTAGAGATTTCTCTTAGTTTTCCTAAAGTATAAGACTTGAAATAAATGCATGTCTACAGCTCATGTTATAACGCAAATACATAAACAATGCCTTAGAGTTCTGTCTTAACACCTTTTTCACTTCCTTTTGCACCAATACTTGATCTATGTAGCTTAAACAACTCAAACAAGAGAATATAAACGTATAGGCTACTCACAATAATTAAAAACATTCAAAAGTGGTTCTTTAAATTGCATTTTTCTTAATTATGCACAAAAAAAGACAATCTGCCAAACATAACAATTAATCATTCAAAGCAAACATTTTTAGGATGCAATGTTCAATTATGAAATAATAAATGGGGTATAAAACCCCTATCACCGTTGTTCTCCTCTTTTACCCTAAAATTCTTACCTTTAATAAATACCTTACTTGGGCATCGAAGTGAGGTACACCATTTCGCTGTCCCAGCAACATCTTGAAGTTCGAAGGTCCTCACTTTCAACACCACCTTGGAGGTGAGATTCCATACTTCCGACTAGCATCTCTTTAAGTTTATCCTTTACTTAGATAACCTTGTTCTCTCCTCTAATTTACTTGTGAACAATTAAGTCTTCTAAATTTTTTTTAATGGAATCACTAGATCACCATAATAGCAAAATGTCTCTTTCCAGGGATTAATTGTCTTGAGCTTTAAATTGGCCATGATGGATTGGAGAGTGCAATGCAGTTGTATGAATGGGGGAGGAGGGAAGAGAGCCGATGTTATGAGATTGGTGAGAAGATCAGTAGGGAGAGAGGCACCAATATTGTGATAATTAGTGGGGATTAGAAATGAGCTGCATGCTTAGAGTGTAGTGGGAAGGAGATGAAAAGTAAGATTGGGAACCCTATTTTTTTTTTTTTTAGGTTTTGGAAGTTACGTAACGTGGATATATCACCCCATCTTACATAATTGTGGCAATGGATATATGGGGGCAGAGACTCACATATAAATATCAGTGATACTAGGTGTACAACGGAATAGTTACCACCATACAGCTAACATAGATATACGTACGATATACATTGACAATAACGTATGAACAAACATTTATGAAGAGATGAACAAACGTTTTTACATAAGGAAAAAAATAAATAAAACAGGACTTGCACCATATTAACTTAGAAAACATAATTGTCGCACTCTCTTTCATACTTTCCACTTGCACTTACAACACGTGCATCAACGCTCCCTCATAAACAAATATTACAAAACAAATGAACAAACGCCACAAAACAAATAAACAAACATTCTCGAACACAAAAATAAATGTCACACTCTCGTGCTCCCTCATCTACTCTCTCGTAAGTAAACATAAATAAATATTACATCACAAATGAACAAACACTACACCACACAGAAATGAAAAAATAAACAAACATTACAACATGTATGAACAAACATTATACTACACAAAAACAAACAAAAAAAACAAGCATTACAATACTAATAAACAAACATTACACCAAAACAAAAACATTACAAAATAAAGAGAACAACCTAAATAATAGAAGAATGAAAAGAAAAAAAAATAAAAGATAAATGGAGAAGAAGTTAAAAAAAATGTAATGAAAAATAAATATGTGTGTGGAAGGGGGAGAAGAGGAGGAGGAGGAGAAGTGTGAGATGAGGCAAGAAGAAGATAACGAAGTATGTGAGTTGAGAAGGTATGACTATGAAAAGAGTGAAATTAATATTTTATTTAGTTGTACATGGAGACTTTTTCTATAAATATTTTGTAAGTTCAAAGACTCAATTACAGACTTTTAATTAAAATGGAGATCTATGTGACTTTTCTCAAAAATAAAAATAAAAATAGGACTACTAGATTAATTTAACCAATAAATTATTCAAAGATCCAAAGTGTCCCTCTGTTCTTTCTTTGAAGGACTAAAGTGTTAGGCACAAAAGAATGAAAAAAGGTTGAGTTGTTTAACTATTTCGGATCTTTGGAGATTTTTTTTTTTTTTTTTTTGGGTAAGAATGATCTTTAAAAGATTAATTTTGTGATGCATATATAAGTTAAGGACTAAACCATCAAGAATTTATTTTTCTGAAACAAACAAACCACCCAGAAGGCAATCCGACATAATTTGATTTTCATACGTAATATATAAATTGTTATTGTTACTTTATTTATGGTCTACTTTCTTTTGGGCCCACATTCTTTTGGTGTAATTTTGTATTTATCTATAAAAATATAAAATGATATTTATACTCATTATACATCAAACACTTTGTTGATTCACTTGTTTTTTGCCATTAGATGAGATCTCAATAAAGTTCTTATTCTGTTAAGATCTCATCTAATAGTATATTGATAGTGACTTGGCACAAAGATTTATATACAATGAGTTAAAATAACAGAACTCATAAAAATAACTGTGTAATTGAATAGAAGAAACAGGTAGCTAAAGATGGTTGACATAATTGGTAAAAAGCAAACTCACATCCCAAAATGACACAAAGTTGATTTTTGTAGCCAACTTGAGGGCTACTTTATTAGGTAATTTATAAGTATTTTGTAAGTATTCAAAGAGCCTAGAGGCATGTCCTTACTCTAGTGAGATAACTAGTGTCAAACTCACATAAATTTTTTATATAATAAATAAATAAATAAAATAGAGGAATCAAGTATGTACCAAATAAAAAAGGGTTAAGTGCCTGCTTGGCACTGAAAATGGAGTTAGTGTCAAGTCTCATACAAAAATAAAGTGCTAACTTAATCCATTACCCAGTTGGTACATACTCGTTTCCTCTATTTTAATTATTAGTGCCCAAGTTAGTCCTCAAAGAAATTTGCATTATCCAACTAGATCCATATGTGCTCAAAACAACGTAATTTCAGTTGTACTTAAAACAATGTCGTTTTGTGTTCTAAGATGAGTGAATAAGAGATAAAAGAGAGGACCAGAGTTAACTGTCATCACCTTCTATCACAAAGTAAATAAACGAAGAGATCAACGTGGACAATGAAAAAAAAATTTAGGAGTTAAGCTGACACTACACTTTTTTTGGAATCAAGTCAAGCAAAGTCTTAAATGGACCAGGTATACCTGGTCCAAGTTGGACATAGTATCTTATTCATTGATTTTCGATCGCACGGTCTGTATAATAAATGGTGAATTATGATTTTTAACCCCCATATTTATGAAAAATTCCATTCTGATTGTGCAAAATGGTCCTTGGCATAGAAATAAATTTTTACTGTTGGTAATTAGTTTGCTGATTAGTTTGGTAATTAGTAAGATTATTAGTTAATGTTAATCTAAATTTCCCCTTCACCCCTTCATCACTCCACCCTCTGGTCATGATAGTCCCCTTCACAGAAGCATCTAGAGCCACTACCAAGCTGCCACCGGAGCCGGAGTGGCCGTTAGAACTTCTGCCTCCCCATTATTGTTCCAATGTCAAAATACATACCACAAATAACCAACATCAATTAGTTATCAGCCCTCGTCATCAACAACAACCCAAGTCTTATACCCCACCTTTAATCAACCCATTATCCAGAACCCAGGTTGATTTTTATCAACCTTCTTGATGAAAAATAATCACAAAAAAGATGGGAACAACAATCTCAGAAAATCCAGCAAAATCTAAATTTCTTAGATCTTCATTCAATCGCAAAGGAAAAAAATCTAAGATAAAAACGGAAAAAATGGAAACTTTATAAAAAATAAAAATAAAAATTGAACTTTTCTTGAAGCCACCTCTCGTTACCGATTAAACAGATCTAGAATCCAGAACAAAGAAAACTTCTCAGATCAGATCCAGAACAACCCAAATCTGAACACCAACACCAACATCAACTGATCTATCTATCCCTAACAACAACACAGATATGAAAATAGGAGACAAAATCCCAGAAAATCCAGAAAACTCACAATCCCAAAATCCCAGAATCAAAATCTCCAATATTGGAGCCTTCATCTCTCCTAACGGCACCGTCCTCCGCGGCGAAGGAAGGCAAAGGAGGCGAGCGGCGACGACGGAGGAAGGTAGAGGACATGAGCAGCGGCGGCGACAATTCGAGCCATCATCTCTCCCAAATCTGGGTCATGCATGTGATGAGGGAGTTGGGAGAAAATGGAAGTTGAGCGGCGTGGTGGAGCGAAGATGGTGACACGCCGGAGAGCACACCGAAGAACAGTAGAAGAGAGAGACAAAAACCATGAAGGTGAGAGAGGAATGGTGCAGTTGATGGAGAAAGGGAAAGTGGCACCACGCCACGGAGAGGGGGAAATTTTTTTGTTAAACATCAAATAAAATAATGTATAACAGTAATTTTTATTTTGTTAATTAGTCCTTTAAGTTTTTTAAGTTCTTATATTTTACCCTAGATCAAAATGATCTTAGTAAGTAATTAGACCGGGTTAGAATCGGCCATCAAGTCAGCACTTAACTCATATTTAACCCAATAAAAGAAAGAAAAAAAAAAAATGGCAACGAATGACAGATGATATACAGACAAAATATAAGGAGGCCCACCTTGTTTTGGATGAGGAAGACAAAGCCCACTCGGACAATATTTGTATAAATGGGCGGACACTCAGTCCCAAAAACTGGGCTGACGCTCAGTCCATTATGGTACTCTTCATCTGAAAATAGGGCTTCTAATGCAATGAAATGAATTTTCATGACCCAAAATAAAGTAAGGACTTCTAAATCGTAAATTTTATAACAATAAAGGGCGAGCGGAAACGTATTTATTTAGCTACAATCAAAATAAATCTATGTTGAACTGATTTATTCATTTGTGTATTTGGGAACAATATTTTGGACTGGTGGTATTATCAATATGTGGCAATGCTAGCTGTGTGTAGGTGAGCTGTTGGATTGCTGGGGTTGGGATGGGCCTTGCCTAATTGTTAATTTGTATATTTCATTATTTGATTCCCTTGATTGGTGGGCGGTGAGTAGTAATGTCATTTTGGAGGGTTTGTCCCACTATTTAGTTTCTTTTTCTAAGGAGAGTTTTAACCAGGTTTGCTCTTTGTCGGCCGTTTGATGTTTGGGGTGGGTTTGTTCCGGCCGTTGTTTGTTGGTGTATTGTTTGGCTTTTGCCTCATTATTGAATAAAACATTTTAATTGCCTAAAAAAATTTGATTTATTTATGATTATTAAGCTTTCGAGTTAATTCTTAAACTCTTACGAGTTTACAATCTTATCACATAAAAATAAATTAACTCTCATGTAAACTTTGTTTTTTAATAAATTCATACGAGTTCAAGTAAACATTATAGAAATCGACAACTAATTTATAGTTTTAAATTTTCACACTTAATTTTTTCTTTGAAATATACAAATTTGATAATTTATGTTGAATACTTAGTTAATTCATAGAGTTTATTAAGTTAATTTTATATATTTACCATAATTAAGTTATATTTTATTAAATTATAAAACAATACCACTAAAAAAACTATAAAATAATAAACCTATAGAATAAAGCATAACATAACAATTACATCATGAATTAATGAATATTTTATAATATTTCTTTCATTTGTTTTATTATAAAATTAACATTGTTAAATATCAATTATAGATATAATATTTAATCATATTTAGATACAAATTACATTGCTTATATAATATATTTATTTATGAATAAAAACTCTTACAAATTTACTAATCGAGTTAACCGTGATTTACGAGTTTACTAAATCTCAAATTTCAGAACTTGTATATATCATCGGTTTGGTTCGTTTCTTTAAACCCTCTAGAGCTGACATTCTAAACTTAGAAAAACATAACAAAACTCTCCGAAGGTTCAGATAGCAGCTAACCCTCTGAATTTAAGGTTCGGATTATTTAATTGTCCAGACAATATTGTCATACTGAACATATTTGAAGTCAGCAAGTTAAACTTTTTACAGGGCAATCATCTGATCTGATAGAGACTTTGATACTGATAGATACCCCCTTTAGAAATTCTCATGAAATTACACTCTACTAACAGACCAGGTAGCAATTACAACTGAAGCTATATGCTAACCAAGTACAATCTCACGCTATGCCAAAACACACAAGCCATAAAAATAGGGCATGTAGTTGTTATTTTAGGCCCAAGCCTCTCCACGTCCTTTCCTATTAGTATTTACAATGCCAAGACTAGTAGCAGGCTTCTTTGTTGGCTTGCTCAATTGAAATACTGGGTGCCTGCATAGCTTCCGCACTCCATTTCTCAATCTCAACCAATGCTCGCTTTCATATAAACCTCTATATCTATTTTCTAAAGGACCTCTCCCATATCTAGAAGGTGAGGTACCATCTAAAACAGATTCAAATTCCCTATCACCACTAAGTTTCTCCTCAATGCACCATTCTATTCTTCCCAAGGTAGAAGTCCTCGAGAACTTACTTTTGACGGGAGCATCCTTAGTTTGCTCAAAAGACCCCTCCCTGTTAGATTTGGAAGGAGTGGGATCAACTTCTTGAGAGGGAGAATTTAAGCATGATGAAAGCTGTCTTGCCTTGGCCATTGATTCATCTCTCTTTCGAAGGGTCTTCAGAATCAATGTCTTGAGGAAGTTCATGACTTGCACTGCATGAATCAGTGCTGTCAAAGGATCTGCCATCTGCATAGCACAAGGAAACAGGCTGTCAAAGGTCGGCCCTCAAGGATTCAGCAACAGCTGGTTATTGCTAAACATTATGCCCCAGTAACTTTATTATAGTGTATGTTCCAATTCTTAATTCTGGCAACATAGATTTCAGGAAACAATTTGATTTCGTCATTACTTCTTTAAGCAACCAATGAATATAATGAAAACATGAAATTAGGTTGATCAACTATGTAAATATCGACCCTAACTAAACTGTGCTTGAAAATAAACAACTACAAACATCAGACATTTTAAACAACAGAAGGAACAGAACTATAAATCACTGCTTATAATGTTAACGAACCTGTGTCATGTTGGGTGCAAAAACCATAGCAATATTGCGTGCATTCATTTTGTTGAACTGCTCGTGCCCAACAACATCTGCCATCAAATTGATTGCCCAATCAAGCAGTGCAGCTTCTGTTGGAGGAAGTAATTTCACAAGATTAGTACAATCCTCTTCTACATTGCAGTGCATCACTTGTTCTGGAGTGAGAGAATCAAGTACCCCAGTTGGAAGCTCTCTAAACCAAGCCTGTAAGGCATGAAAAAGCATAATAAATGAGGAGACGACCTAACAGTTAGGGCAAATTATTAACATTAATAGTAAGCATAAATAACAGTGACCACCCTTGAGATTTGATGTTATTGCTCTCAACCCCAATCTTATGTATAAGATGAACAGTCCACCCCATATGTATCTGACAGTACTGGACTTTAACCCTAATTTACACTGCTGTTTAAAATGAGCTGTTGAGACCATCCTCATCTTCCTAATAGGCCTCTCCCTTACTTACCCTGAAACCCAAAGAAACAGCACCCACTTACTTCCTCTGCTAATGTGGCATTCATCCTCTGCTACTCACATCTTCAACTTCATCTCCATTCCATACTCCCCTCCCCATTCCTTCTGTCCCATACACCCCCTTTCCAAATAATATACTAATTTAAAAAAAAAAAAGGCAAAAGACTTTATTTCAAGGATAAGGTTTTTACAAATCTTAGAAGTAAAACTATGAAATCCCATACTAATTTAAGCATAATACTGTTATGCGAAAATCAAAGAAGTAGCCTTCAATTACTTTAATTCTAATATATATATATATATATACACCAAGTTAAGCTTAATAAAAGTTAAATTAAGCATTGCAGTGTATACCTTTATCAAACCAGACAAACAATGAACGTCAATTCCAGGTGGCACTAGACCTCTGTTTAACTGATCACGAACAAACTCTTCTTGGCTGTTCTCAGCGTTGATTCGGAATATTCCTTCAGCCTTTAGGCATGGCAAGCATGAAATTAGACCTCAAAAGTTATGTGAAAATAAAACCAAGAAGCTGTTTTTAACAACTAATTCCACGCAAATAGAACTTACTTTAAGGCCTCCCTCTGAATACAATCGTTTTTGCATCATCAGCAGAATTGTTGGGACACTGTTCCCTCTTTCATCATAAGAGCATTGCATTGACTGTGCAGAAACTCCAAACACCTTCGCACTGCATGATTATAAGAACTCAATCAAGATTGGATTAAAAAAGAAAAGAGATGGAGCGGGTAAGACATAGATGAAAGGCAAACCAATCAAGTCCCAGCTTTATTTTTATTTATTTATTTATTTATTTATTTTACTTTCTCTTCCCTCTCAATGTCATAGGGATTGAATTCCCTCCTCCTCTAGTGCTAGCAGGGAAGAGGCAAAGAGAAGATCCAAAACCAACAACAAAAAGACCATCAATTCCCGAGTTGTAAGTGATCAAACCTTTCAGAGTAATTTCAAGAGAGTTGCCAGCCAATTAATATATCAAATAACATAAATGATAAATGCGACCCTCTTGCACTCAGCTTGAACACCATCCAAAGTTGAGACCTATGATGTCCAGTATGATTAAGTGGTGTTTAGATTGATGCTGAGAAAACCCAAACCATGGCTTGAAAGCTGCAAACAGATTTTTAACTCGTCTCAATATGTTTTGCAAGATCACCTTAAATTACATTTGTAATCTCATATTATGGTTTGGGCAGAATTGCATCCGAAAAGAATGTTTTTCCTTTTGACCAAACCATGGTTTGCAAATTATAAACCAAACCCACCCAATAAAACCAAACGAAAACTGTGGTGGATTCACACGCATTAATCGACTTGTTTTGACTGAAAATCAATTCAATTATTGAACTTATGTCAACCAAGTGGAAGCCCCAAAATCTTTGACCCTGGGAAGGCGCGCACACAACCGAATCGAAGAGCCAAAGTTAAACATCCAAAAATAAATTTAAAAAATGAAATAAAATAAAATTACAATTGACACTTAACTACCACCACCACAAACGAAACTCAAGATCTTCTACTACGTTGCATAACACCCTGGTGGATGCAAACAATTCAACCGCATCTGCACGTGTAAATGCACAAAGATGTATGCATAATTGAAACCCCTAGGTAGCAATTTACAATACAAACTTATGGACACATTAGGGAAAACAAATTCATATCTAATCTAAGCAAAACCACAAATTAACACACACACACAATCTGATTTGAACAAAATCTCAGCAAAATTGAACTTATAGTGCTACTTCCATTACCCAATTTCATGAAATTTGAGGGAGAAACAAAAAATACAAAGAAAGCAGAGGCTTCACCTGGCACTAGGAACCCTCTTGGGAACCTCGGGCTCGAGCTCAGAGGGCAAACCGAGGAATCCATTGAACCTATCGAAGGTGACGTGGGACACGTGGCGCACCTCGGTTGGCCAGCTGATATCCAAGGAAGAAACGTCTTCCCTCTCCACACTGCAAGTTACCAGCAGCGACTTCTTCAGCGCAGCCACCACAATATCCAGTATCGCAAACTGCTGCTGCTGCTGACTCTGTCTCTGCATGTTCAACCCTCCTCCTGAATTGATGAACGGAGTTGAAACAGGGTTGCTCTCATCATCATCATCATCATAATCATCTTCATCTTCATCTTCATCACTCTCTAACCCTTCTTCTTCTTCTTCGTCATCGTCGTCGTCTTGGTCCTTGACATCGTGGAAGAAGGGAGTTGGCGGAGAAGGGCTGAATTCGGCGATCCCGCAAGATTTGGATCGGAATAGCCTTGTCATTGTCTTCAACTAAGGAGCAAGCAGGCAGTAACGCGTTGTGCGCTAAAAAGGATGAGAGGTTGTGTGTGTGTTAGAAATTGGGGGATGGTAAAACTAAAAGGTGAACGCTTTTAAATGGGGGGAATTTGGGAATGGGTTTGGTTGGGTTGGAAGGGAGAGAGAGAGAGATTGGGATGGTGTGCTGGAAATGGTTGATGGAGACAAGTTGCTCTCCTTTTTGTTTGTTTGTTTGTTTGTATACCTTTTATGTGTTGCTCATACTGCTACAGACTAAAATGCATATTTGCAACAAAAGGCAACTCATCAATACTCATTAATCATTAAATATTGGGTTGATTTATTATTAATTATTTATCATATCTCACCCTTTGAGAGAGAATGACAAGATGCCTTTCTTACTTGTGCCTTTCAAAATTCAAGGTGGCGACCAAATAATAAATCTCACCATTCAACCATGCCAATGCAAGTACTCCAGTAGAGATGCAGTACGTGAGACTAGAGCGCTGTGCAATTAAATCTCTGACTATTCTGTCTCGTGATAACAGTGGAAGAATCGAAGAAAGTTGTATGCAGTTTTGACATTTCTGCTGATACAAAATGGGAATTAATTTATTGCATTTGCATCACCCGGTTGCCACGCTTACTTCAACTCTTCAATTATCAATTCATATATATGGGGATTGTACACGTTCAGGGAGAATAATTACGCCCTTCTACCACGATTTATCACGTAGATGTTGAAAATTACAACAAGGTTTATTATACATGTGTAATATAGAATGGATGGATTCTATTCCACAGCTAAAAAAAAGAGTACCAAATTCCAATCCTGCGTTGGCTGCTTTTTTCTTGGGGGGGTTTAGGCATGCGAATTCCCGCACCCTAAGTCACATGCGTACATGTTATTTTGTTCCTTCCTTGTTGGAAGCTGAAATAGCTTTTAATAGAAGTGATTAAAGAATGGATTCTTGGCAAGGTTCAGCAAAATTAAATCAAGTGGTATTGTGTCATGTTGCGGGGGTGGCCCGACCCGTAGGGCATGGAGGATGGTGGACACAGGAGTCCATAAATATTTACATGGTAGAAAGGGGTGGGGGCCATGATACCATTGCCATGCACACATCATGTATACCTGTCCTCTCAATTACTCTTGCCGTCTCTCCGCGTTGTGTTATTATCTACCCGTGGGGTTTCTCTGGTCCCCCACCCTTTATACTTCACATGTATTGTTACTTCTTTGCTAGCTAGTATATTTCATGTTACAATACAGTTTGGTGTAATAGTATCTTTTCTTACACTCAAAATATGCCTTTTTATTAACCAAATATTGCACTTCGTTGGCTTAAGGCTACTCTTAATTAGGCTACTCTTCAACACAACAAAGTTTTGATATGTTATACTTTTACGGCTAATACACCATTTTATTATGAATGGTAATTTTTTATCAATAAAAAATGTTGCATTTTACATTTAATGGCACATTTTTTTAAATGTAGGGCACTCTAAGCCAAATTTCTTGTAGTGCAAAAACGTCATTTAAGATAAAAGAAAAATGGTGCAAATCTCAATAAATCTTTAAGATTCAAAGGTGTCGTGTAAAACAAAACAGTATAAATAACATTATTCAATTTATAATTTCTTTAGCTTTAGGAAAAAATCTCATTTTGTATTAGATATTGTGTTAATTCACTCTTTATTGATTATTAAATAAGATTTTAATGAGACGCGCATTCTATTAAATTTTTATTTAATAATAAATGATAAATGAGTTAATACAATGTCTCACTTAAAATAAATACAAATAACATTTCTCTTTTATTCATTAGATATTACATCTTTGAATGCCATTTACCACGGGGGGAAGCAATCAAGAGTATATGTAGGGGTTGCATAAAAACGTGATCAACATTCAACAGTTACAACTCGTTTTCTGATCTAATCTATACATAGATTTGGGGATTAGACAGCCGACTAGTGAGCCACACACGACTATGATTTTAGTTTGGAGCCAACCTTGCTTCCGTAAAACTCTGCTTTCTATTATAAGCTACATATTGAGAAAAAAGTGAAATTAATGCTAGTAAGTCGCTTCTTACAGACATTCCTTCATATGATTGGTGAATTGACTATATTAATTATGGTCGTCATATATCCGTTCCTAACACAACCACCATCATTTATACAGTACTGATCATGTCATTATCATGTGGTTGCCTTCAAAGCTACTACCAATTTCATGCACTATATTCATTCTATACTACTAGTCGTTTTGGCAAGAAGTAACTTTTAAGCTACTCCACGAGCTTCTTCAAAGTTCTTTTCCCCGGGGGGGGGGGGGGGGGGGGGGGAGGATGAGAATGAAGAAAAATTAAATTAGGTGAAGGTGACGTGCCTCTATCTGCTTAACTAAACCATACCAACAGGAATAAAACTTCCTAACGAACAATAAAGTGTAAGCTCTAAGGCATTGAACGTTCAAACAAGAATTTAGTGTGTATAGCCAGGATAGATCGGCATATCGAAGCGAAGATAGCTTACGTTTTTTCTTTTTCGAGGAAATGTGAATCTTAGTGACACCTAGCTTTAGACAATCTATACAGTTTAGAGCAAATATTTTGAAGTTGACACTAACTCCCCAACATAGTTTTGAAAAAAAATTGATATTAGTTTTATTCTAATACTTTAAATTTTAACATTAATTTAATCTTATATTTTAATACATGACTAAATTGATATCAAAATTCAAAGAGTTGAAATTAAATTGACGTCAATTTTTTTTAGATCTAAATTAATGTCAAAATTTAAAGTATTAGAATTAAATTACAAGCGGCATAAGCTATTAGGATAATTCTAATAAGAAAGGATTTAAATAATATATTAGAGATTTTAGTTTCAAATATCATTATAATTTTTGAAGTAACAAAAGAAACTTAAAGGTGGCATGAGACATATTCAAATACTATTTATTGTATAACCAACGAGAGTTGTCCAAGTGGTAAGCGGCTTGGTATCGCTTAAGCAAGGTCCCGAGTTCGAGCCCTTGTGTACGCAATTATCCCCGCTGGGAGACTCATCCGCCATAATCAGGTGCGCGACCCGGATTAGTTAAGGCTAAGCCTTGAAAACCGCGCAGACAACCTAAAAAAAAATACTATTTATTGTGTTACACATATTGGTGTGTATCGAAAAGGCGTAAAGGCTTCTTTTTTGGTGTGCAAAGACGTAACGTATACTCTGGCCCAACGGCTGGATGAAAATTGTTTGGGCTAGCCTAATATTTTGCAGAAATTAAAGGCCCAAAGCTATTCTTTGATGAAAGGGCCCAAAGTTCTGTAGTATGGGCGGTATACTATTTGTTTTAACAACTCTCCTCTTCTGACCAGAAACTTTGCATGTATGACCATAAAGTTAAAGCTTTCCTCTTAGTATTGACCAAACACTTTGACAAAAACAAAATAACCTCCCCTCTTAAGCTCTGTTTGGTTGTGGAGATATAATTAAAATACAGAGACATGAAAACAGATATATAAAATATAGGACTAAAAATTAGTATTGTATTTTGTTTGGTAATGATATGCAAAACACAATTTATTATATTTGTATCATGTTTGATTTTGTGGTGACAGGACATAAAAATATGAGGAATGACTTGAAATATTTTTTTAGTCTCATTCTCACTCATTCATAATTTTATTAAAACTCTGTCTCTGTCCTTGTTCTCATGTCCCAACAAAACGAAGGTACAAAAAATACATTAATTTTTTGTCTTGAGACATAAGTTTTTGTACATGCCTTCATAATAAACAAAATTTTGTGTCTCTATGCATCCCTGTATTTATTTCTTGTATCAATAACCAAATGCAACCTTAGTGAACCAATAGCTAGGATAAAACAAAACATTGTGTAAAAAAACACAAAACATAGTAACTTGAAAGCATTCATCAATTTTTTGTTTTCTCTAAACCCTAATTATCGAGGGAAAAATGGATTTTTCAAGGTCGACAAAATATTTTATAACAAAATGAAATTTGTTATGAAAAATATTATTAGGTGGATGTCATTAATTTGTGAGGTATTAATATTTGATATGTTTATATATCCCTCACTCTTAGTCTATAAATAGTGTATTAAGTGCTCAATGTATACACACCGTTGTGAGATTAACAATAATATCACTTCCCCTTTTCTTTCTCCCTATCTCCTCTATTACTCATCCTTAGTTCTCTTCTCATTAGTTTTATAACACATTATCAACACAACGCTCTATTTAATTCAAAGAATCAATTTTCTTTAAAAATCAATTCTACAATGTAGTAATTTTCTTTTCAATTTTTTTTTCACCATAAAATCAATCTATTATGGGTTTTTTTTTTCCTTTCCTCTTTCTATTGATTTTAAAACTCTTAATTTTTTTTTATACAAAACCAATATGAATTGAATAGGGAGCTATTAAATAAGCTCATCCATTTATTCAAATGTCACTATGTTTGAGTCTACGAGATAGCAATATAAATAGGACGTTATACATTTGTGTGTAAAAGTTTAATTTTTGGTGTATCCCTTTGGTTTTATATTTTAATTATGTTCTTTACTATGATTTCATCGAAGCATATTTCTTTTATATTGTTCTATTTATGTTTTTTAATACCATTCCCATAAGTGAATGGTAGCGGTACCTATATATAACTCATTCCCAAAAGTGAATGGTAGTGGTACCTATGACAAAATATAAACCATTTTCAGAAGAGCTGATATAATACTAGTTAGAGAAACAAAATTTGTTATAGATAATTTTGTACTGTCTCAACGAAACTTGATAGAATTTAAAAAATATTCATCGAAATGAATATAATGTTAAGACTGTAAATAAGGAGAACATTAAATATCTCCATATTGAAACTATTATACCAATAAAGAAACATGTATTACAAACTACTTGTTTTTCCTCCGAATTATACTATAAACTATTGTTGTATTTGAAAATTATGTTACACTAAACTAGGAGTTTAGTGATACAAATACTTTTATAATTTGGCATGACCGGTTAGGCCATTCCAATTTAATTATGATGCGAAAAAATTGAGAATTCATGAACATTCATTGAAGACCTAGATTCTTCAATTTAAAGAATTCTCATCCATTGCTTGCTCTCATAAAAAATTAATTATGAGACAATCACCAATTATAATTGTGGTTAAATCAATTGCATTTCTAGAATTTATTTAAGGTGAAATACATCACGTGAACCATTTATATATATATTTTTTAATTGATGCATCAAACAAATAGTTGCATGTGTGTTTATTATTGACTCATAATCTAAAGTTTACAAGATTGTTTACTCAAATAATTTAAGAGTAGAGTATCCAAATAATTTAATTAAGATCATTTTGTCTTGATAATATTGGCGAGTTAATGTCTCAAAATTTTAATGATTATTGTATGTCAAATAAAACAACATTTAAAGAGCACGGTGCTTCTATTCATGCACGGTCTAGCAAAATTATTTATTAAATGCTTCCAACTAATGAGTGTTGCTAGGGGTAAACCATTTTTGAGGTATACCATACATTCACCACCAATTTTATACTAAACGAACTCCACTTCGTATTTTGTTGTTGTTACATTCTCTCTCTCTCACACCCCGCAATCCCCACTCTCATCTCACGTGTGCATACTCCCCGACCAAAACAGTTCGTGTTTCCCTCTCTCCCTTTCTTTCTTGTTCTCTTCTCATTTCTCTTACTCTCATTCAATACACAAGCTTTTAGAAAATACTAACAAACTTTTGAATAACCACATACAAACTTTTATATGTGTATAAAAAACATATATAGCAATCAATTTCGAAATTTGGTAACAACATACACAGATTCTTCAACATAAAAACACAAACTTACAAAAAGAGTTAATTACTATTCAAAAAATTTGGATCAATCATAACCACAAATCTATTTGACATACACAAACTTTTTTAATTAGACCATACAAACTTCTTAAAGAGATTTACACAAATAAACAATGGTGCAATATATGCAAACTAACAAGCAACCGATTTCTAAATTCTCTAACAACATACACAAACTCTTGGACAAAAAAACACAAACATTTAAGTAGCATTCAAAATATTCTCACTCATAAACACAAATATACACAAACTTTTATGAAGCACTACAGAAACTTTTGAACAACGATACATAAATTTTTATATGATAAACAACATATACAACAATCAAGTTTAAAATTTCGTAACAATATACACAAACTCTTTTTGCTATACAAACATTTTAAAATAGATGCACAAACTTTTGTACTCACTTACACAAACAGTTTAACAAGCAGAAACAAAAAATAAGGCAAAAACGAAAACAAAAAAGAATAAAAACTTTGGTGTTTACTCGCACAAATTTTTGAACACAATTACACAAACTTTTGAACTCTAAAAAAATGATAGAAACGAAAATGAAAATTTTGTATTCATAATGTCTAGCGAACTTTGGTGCTCAGTTACACAATATTTTCTTCAAAATTACATAAATTTTTGAACACCAAAAAACAAGAAAAATGACAAAAATGAAAACAAAAATTCTCATATTCATAACTTTTTGTCAAGAATTAAAAACAAACAAGAAAAATATGGAAGTTGAAACCCAAACCCTAGAAGAAGGAGGAGGAGGAGGAGGAAATCTGACATACCTTGTCCATGTTCTATACTGTGAATTAAAATATGCTCAAAGAAAAATGAAAAATGAAAAAAATGGCATGTGATATTCGCAAAGGAAGAGGAGGATGAGGAAGAGAAGAAGGAAGAAGAAGATGGGGAGGAAGAATGAGGAACTGACGATTTTGAGATATGCAAGCTTTGGTCTCATCTGTCATGTGAAAGCAGAATGTTGTTGGAGGCTAGGTGCGTGTGTGTATATGCATAGTTTTAATTAGGTAATTAATATGAAATGTGTATTATGCGTATTAAATTGCTAGTGATTGTACAGTGTATGCCTAATATGGTGTACTCATAGCATTTTTCCCAATTAATAGTTAGACAATTGCTTATGAGAACAAAAGTTCATATTTTGGCATTAAGACATGCTATCTTGCATGTAGCAACACTTGCACGCATCATGCCAACAAATTTTTATAAATTCTCCCCATTGCACTTGGCTTTTAGTCAGGAGCCAAATGTTTATCATCTTATAATTTTTATGTGCAATTTTTGTCTAAACACATAAAAATGAAACCTCAAAGAATGTTAGAAATGTATGATTGGTTGAATCCCTTTTTATTATAAATCATCTTAAACCAATCACAAATTTATTTACAACAAGAATTTTATTGCTATGAAATAATAATTTTCTAACATTAGGGAGAGAAAATAAGCAGCTAGAAAAGAAAATCATATGAAGTACATTGTCATTATTTTATTTAGATTCTAGTATAAGGCAATGCGAAATGTAACTCATTTGCAAAATATTGCAAATCAACTGTCATATTTATTTAATGCCCCAAAGAGAGTTATGAATGTTCATATACTAGCTGCAAATTAATGCTCCAATAGAAGAACAACCTATTAATGTATATGAAAGTAAGTCACGCCTGAAGTGTGGTAACATAGTCAGTTACAAATTCGAAAATTCATTTAAAATCGAAATGAGAAATTAATGAAGATGGTCATAATATAGAGACAAGTTCTCAAAAAGAGCCCTAAGACATAACTATTGATGAAACTTTAGAAGTGGTTCAGGTACTTGAAAATGACAAAAAATAAAGAGATTTCAATCAGTTATATCTTTATGAAAAATATGGAATCAAGTGAAATCATATTGTTGTCAACAACGTTGTTTGCACATAATGTTGATTAGGGGTGTTTGTTGAAAGTGTTTTTGTTTCTCCTATTTACCGTTCCATTCTCAAATCCTCGCAAGGATTTAATTGCAGTACAGTGAAGGGTTTTGTCGTCCTCTGGGAATTGGTAATACAATGTCGTTCTTAGATATTGTTAATTAAGCAATAGATGAGTGAGTTCATCATTTTTAACGGAAAGTTTATAAAGACGTGAAATTGTAAAATAAGCAATAAATTGAATGAGGTTGAAAACAATAAAGAAAGCTGATGGGATTTGATTCGTAATACCACTTTTATATATCCAATAGTTCCATGCATATGATCTATCAAATTCTTGATTCCCTCACACCAGTTCTTATCTTAAATCATCTATATCTAGCATGATAAGATCGTTCAGTTCTCATTATTACTTGTCGATGTCTCGTGCAATTAACAAAGCGAACCGAAATAGCCTCGGGTGTTAAAACGACCAATAAACCTAACTCTATTTCTAGCAATCAGGAATATTAGATGATTTGATCTAGGTCCAATTTAAGGATGTAGTTTCCACTCACAAAATCAAATCTCAAACCAAGTTTTAGGTAACTAAGCTAAAACAAGCATTAAGTTCAATATCGAATCATCAAAATCATTGAATATCATAGATCCATATACAAAGAAGTTAATATGGATACATTAAGCGATAAAACTCATCAAATCCCAATAATAAAAAGGTTAGCTATCCATAGTCATGGATGCTTTCTAGCTTACAAGAAGAAATCAAAGAAATCAAGACGATCGACAAGCGACAGTGGTGCTTTTCCACACCATGGTGTGCAACGACCTTCGGAATCTCTTCCCTTTGCTCCTTGGACGACTCCTAGCTCTCCTTATCTTTCTTTTTCTCTTTCCAACTCTGGATTCCCTTCTACGAAGGAAACCACTTTCCTTTTATAGTAAAATTAACGAAGAGGGCGCTGAGCGGCCAGAAAATCAGTTTTTGTTCCTTAATGCACTATAGGGGTCGTTGAGCGACCCTGAGGGGTGCAATCCCTTTTCTTCCTTCCCTTATTCTTGCCTTGTGCCGTTTTGCTCCAAACTTCATTCCTATTATCAAAATATGACATAAAAGTCATCATTTAACACATCTAGTATCCATTTTTAACATTTTAAAAATAAGAAACCAAAATGGGAGAGTTTGCTAAAAATTTCTCATTAGTTACTTAATATAAGTGTCTATTTAGCTTCTAAAACTACAAAAATATGACACTTATCAGTGTTCATGGGCCGGGTTGGCCTTTACCCGAACCCGACCTTATATTTAGATTAGGCCAATTTTGAGGACCCATACCCGACCCTAAACCTGATAGACCCGATCATCTTTAGGTCGAGTTAAAACCCGGGGTTTGGACCGGGCCAAAACGGGGCAAAGCTATCTCAAACTTCAAAATAAAAAGTAACATCTATTAAAAAATAAAGTTAAAAAAATTGCAAACTAAACATTATATTTCCTAACTAAATACTCAGTAATTTCAAACTTTCATAGTTTTAGTGGAACATAAACAAAAAATAAATAAGTGCACTATAATAGATTTCTACACACCGAAGTAGACATGGTGTAACTACAATAGACACTAAAATGGACATGGTTTAAGAAATAGATACCAAAATAGACATGGTTTAACTATATTAGACACCAAAATAGACATGGGCTATGGGATGAAAGGGAAAGAAAATAAGAAATGCATAGTATAGTAGTGTATACGGGCCGGGCCGGGTGACCCGAGACTAAACCCGAACTCGATATGAATTAAAATCGGGTTTTTTTAGAGTTATTTAAAATCAGGCTCAATTCGGCCCAAATGCTTCGGGCCGGTCGGGGTTATGAAGCAATATGAGGATCTTGAATAAAAATCTGTCAAAGAATATAGACAGAAAAATGATTGGCCAATGTGGAAAGACACAATTTATATTGAATTAACTTCACTTGAAAATATAAAGTTTTTAGGATCTATAGTCAAACACTAGAAGGTGTAAAGCCAATGGGGTACAAGTGTGTTTTCATGCAAAAATGAAATGAGGAAAAAAAAAAGCATGACTTGTAGCACACAAGTTTTCAAAAAACATGGCATTGACTATACGAAGATATATTATTGGTGGTTAATTTTATTCTGACAGTTAATAAAAATAAACATGTGTCTATAAGCATATTAATAAGGTTCACTAGCTAGCAAAATTCAACAAAAATTCTTGACGGATTTAAAATGACTAAACCATATAAAAATTCTCAAGTAAATTTGTTCATTAAGGCTTCAATAATCCTTACATGGAGTAAAATAATCATGGCTATATGGTACAATCGTCAAAGTCAACACTTTTTGAGATATGAGAATAAAAACGATCATATTTACCCATGAATCTCCCTAAAATGATTTGGATCTAAATTGTTATAATCAGATTATAAGTTGGTGAATTGAGCATTGTTGGATCTCCAAAAGAGATTTGACTTATACATAAGATATTTGTTTATCAATCAACTTATACTGAGAAAAATTTGAAATAATTTTATATGGACTATGCACATCCATTGAGTATCCCTATGGTTATGAGATCACTTGGTGTAGATAAAGATTCATTCTAACCTTGTGACAATAACGAAAAAGTTCTTGAAATTGAAGTGCCATATCTTAGTGCTATTGGAACACTAATGTATCTTGCTAACAATACATGACAAGATATAACTATTTTTTTTTGTAAGCTTATTATCAAGATTTAATTCTTGTCTAACAAGAAGACACTAGAATGGTGATATGCATGTATTACATTACCTACAAGGATATGATAGAGGTTTGTTTTATTTGAATGAATCTAGTCCCCCGACTAATTGGATATGCAAAAGCATAATTTTTATTTGATCCACATAAAGGTAGACCCCCAAACAAGCTATTTATTCATAAGTTGAGGTACATTTATATCAAGACGCACAACAAAGCAAACTATAATTGTTGCTTCATCAAATCATGCAGAGATAATGACAATTCATGAAGTAAGTCAAGAATGCACTTGACTTAGATCGAACACCTATCACATTCAGGAAATGTGCGGTTTGCCCTTAGAAAAGAAGATGCCAAAAATCATGTATGAAGATAATTTTGTTTGCATAAGTTAGCTGAAAGAATGATATATTAAAGAGGATATAACAAAACATATTTCACCAAAACTCTTTTACACACATGACCTTCAACAAAATGATGATTTAGATGCTCAACAAATTCATTTGAGTGACAATTTAGTAGATTCACTAAAACTCTGTCTACTTCAATATTTGAGAAGCTTATATACATGATTGAAATACGTTGACTTCGAGATATGAAAGGATGATACTAAGAGGCAAGAAAATATTATACTCTTTTTTTCTTTAATCAAGACTTTTATACCACTGGAGTTTTCCTTGATAAGGTTTTTAATGAGGAAATTCCCATTAAGGATATTGCACTATTTTTCCTTCACTAAGTTTTTTTCATTGAGTTTTTTTAATAAGATTTTAATGAGGCATATCTCTAATAAACATCCAATGGGGAAGTATTATGAAAAATATTATTAGGTGAATATCATTAGTTATAAGATCTCTGAGCTTTGTTTATGAATAGTGTTTAATATATAGACACATTTGCGATTAAGAATAATATCACTCTCTCTCTTTTCTTTTTCTCTATCTCCTCTATTACTCTTCCCTAATTCTCTTCTTATTAATTTTATAACAAAATTTACTTTATTATAAAACAAATCTGTCAAAGGTACATCACAAAATGAACCCAGGATTACCCGCACAAAGTAATCAAACTCAATCCAAACTCACCTCAACAAGCGATGAGCAATATCATATGAAAACAAATCATTTCCAAGCAATCAAGACAGCAAGAGACTCAAGACTCATTTTATAATCATATAAATTACAATGCATTTAATGTTTATTAAGATAAAAATACTAGACAGCCAGAATATTGTTATTATTTGTTTTATAAGAGACAACTTGCATATTTGTCCAAATATTAGTGTCTAAATGATATTGTATTTATGTATGACTTTTAGATATTTTAGATAAATATGTGAGTCCTAATTAATATTTTCATTTATTCAATCACCACTGTGACTTGTATCAAAAACTTTGATTATATATTTTTCTAGCATATCTAGCATGGTTAATATCTATCATGATATACATACCGATGACTCCCCATTACATCTTATTGCTGATATATCTAGCATGGTTATTCCATCAATATTTTTCGCAGCGCTTTGCCTAATATTAATGAAATTTAACCATAAAAAACAAATTCGTTATTTGTGCATCTCAAAAATAGTCATCAAACAATTACCTAATAGAGAAACACACATTTTACTGCATAGAAACAAACATCGTCAAGCACAGAAAACAAGTAATATTAAACACATGCGTGTACAAGCACACATAAATGTTCAGTGACAATGTTTGTTTTTCTGTTTTGTAATAACATTAAACTCACACGTGCACAAACATGCAAAAATGTTCAGTGACAATGTTTATTTCTGTGTTGTGTAATGTTTGTTTATTTGTTTTGTAATGTTTATTTCACCATTAGGTGGCTATTAAATAGATATTTTTAAGGTGTACAAATAACATTTTGAAAAAAAAAACATCTTATTATAATTAATTATTTTAAATAAGAGTATTAGCTAGATAAACTTCTAGCTAGCTAGCTTTCTTTCCACTTATGATTTATTATAGAATGTAAATGACTGCCTAGCTATAATTGAGGCTTATATAATCAACTTTAGCAGCTCAATTTCATGGGAAGGTGGAATAGTTATATATAGTTATAGCCTGTGCGCAATACGTTATACACAGTGTGGATTTATTTTTTCTGGTCGAAACAGTTTGGCTTTCAAGTGCCATATTTATGTTCCTTTCAGTTTTTCATTATTGGACTTAACTAAGTTTCTTTTGGTCAATAATAAAGTTTCAGCTACGAGACAGTTGAGTTGATATGATAATGAAACGAGACCAACTATGAAGTTGAGTTGTGTGAGCCAATAACCATACCGTACAGTTAAGCATATTCATTCCTTGGCAAAACAGAAATTTTAAGTGATGTATTTTTTGTTGGAGACAGTCAAACGAGTTTTCTTCTTTCCCAAACAAAAACTCTCTAAAGTTCTAAACAACAAACTAGTTCAATGAATATTTTTCGTCAAACATTTTAATACCTCTTGTATGCAACAGAAGTAATGAGGGGGTTCTTTGTCACTTAATTAGGTGTGTTCATTATGAACCGGCTAATATATTGTGATACAGTAAACTCTGTTACATGGCTACAAATTTGTGTTGCTGTTAAGGCATGCAAAATTGTTTGGAAAAATTAGTGATAACTACCACTAAGGAGTCATAATTAAAAAAAAATATATCAATTAATATTTAAATTATTAAGAAGGACTTTACGGTTTTGCTAATCACTGTTATTTGGACATTGGTTAAGGAAGCTAAAATAAGAAGTTTGAAGTTGATTATATAATTAATAATTTAATATCATTGAAAACATACCACTCTCACATTTTTCAATATAAAATTATCGTGCATATTTTTTTAACAAGTGTCATAAAAACACTTGTTAGCAAAATTTATATTTTATTTTGAGAGGAAGACCAATTTTTTTAACTGTAGACAATAGTGGGGGTTTTAACATATATGTGGTTTTGGTAGGGAAAAATTTCCAAAATATGGGTTGGAATGAGAAATTACGAAAATATGAGGCAAATTTCTGAAATCGCCACAGGAGGTGGCGATTTCATAAAATCTGAAAATAAAAAAAATAAAAATTTAAAAAGTCTGAAATCTCCACAGGGGGTGGCGATTTCAGCGATTTCAGACTCTGAAATCGCCACTCCATGTGATGATTTCAGACTTTAAAAAAATAAAAAATAAAAAAAATTCAAATGTCTGAAATCGCCATAAGGGTGGCAATTTCAGACAAGAAACCCATACATTCGTAATTTTTTTGAATGGACCATATTATGGGAATATAAGTGTATTGTGGCCATATATATGAAAAAAATCCACTTTAATTATCTTTTAACTTGCACTGCCGCTTCACATTCATTACACGTCATTCTTCATCCATCTCAATTTTCATTCTCATAAACCACAAAGTGTGGCAAGGTTGTAGCTCATAATGTCCTTTAATATTGAGATATAATTATTTATGAGAATGAAAAATATTTCATGATGATATGACATCTAAATATTTTTTTTTAGGGTTCTCTTGCCTTATTTCGTCAATCAGTGCTTTCTTTAACCAGTGTCCGAATAGCACCAAACTACTACATTTTTTCCTTTTTTTTTTAATACCAAAACCTTAATCATAGCTTTGTGAACTTCTGTTTTGCTTATCACAGAGGTTAATGTTGTCGTACTCCTGGTCAAACACTGAGTATTACCCACCTTATATTTAGTCACATCTTTTCAAAAATGCAGTAAAATACACTCAAGAAAGTGCGGCAAAACACAAGTTTTGGAGCTACCTGTATTTCGAAAGTGTGATTAATACATTTGAAAAGTGTGTCTAAATAAATTTGAAAGACGCAGTTAAATTATAATCACATTGACCACATTTTTAAAGTGATAAATTATTGATCATGAAATATTTTTTTATTTTCATAAGTAAAAATCAAATCTCTAATTACATAATTTAAAAATAAAGTGAACTATGACCATGTCATATCTTATAATTTATATATTCTCAAACAGAGAGACAACTCAATTTTGATCGAAATCAAATTTGTAAAATCAAGATTACTCAAAACAACTTTTGTAAACTCTAGTTTAAAGTCAAACACACTAAGTTTCTGTCAGAGACAAAGGGTTTTTCTTAGTTGTTCATCACAATTTAATAGACTCGGTTATTTTAACTGCAATCAGATTTTGGTTTTAAAAAAGACTATTTTTTCTAAAACAATTATACTATTTGATATTTATTCGAGGATTTTACCCCTCAGCATTATATATTGACAACGATATAGATTAATTTTTTTCATTAAAAAAACAATGTGTATACTAATTTGTAAGGTCAAATTTAAATTCCACGAATAGCGTGGGACAAAAAAGTAACAACTCCACATTGCTGCAAACAAATCACATCATCCATACTTACCATCCACTATATGTATTATCTGCCCTTGTCATTGTTGTAAAAGAGTTAAATAACTATGGGGTGCGTGTACGAGTAATGGTGGATTTTTTTGCCGCTCTTAAGAATACCGTGCCCCCTTATCCTTAAAAAAGTGTAATTTATTATTGGATTTAATTTTAAAATTGTCAAATAATCAAAAGAGAATGTTCACAATAAAACTTTAATTTATATTTAATTACATAATTTTTTAATTTTTATTTTTAAAAATTGAATCCTCAAATTTAATCCTAACAAAATTCACCACAAATATAAAGATGACCTATTGCGACTTCAATCTCTCATTGTGTGGTAGTTTAGTTCCTCATTGTCTCTACCCTTGAGTGACTCTTTCCGTTCCACCCATCTAGAATTGTCCTATCACAAAGTTCGTAGACTCTTCAAAAGAGTGATATTAATGATGGAATGGAAAAGATGTGCATAGAAGAAGAAATATACTTTATCGAATACATAAATGGAACCTAATTTTAGTTTAATTTGACTCTCAAATTAGAAGTGGCGGAATTCACAAATTAATTATCAATATCATGAGATTCCAAATGAAGAGTTCAAGAGGCCGAAGAAAAGTTATTTCTCTCCTTATTTTTATTTTATTATATTGCAACGGGTTACACATAATTGCTATTTGGGAGACCCCATTTAAGTGTCATCTATGCTGAATTTATTTTGTGCTTGTGTGGTCTTTTGGACTTATTGTATTTGTTTATTATGAAACAACTATTCCTACTTTTATTTATTTTTATTTTTTTTAAAAAAGGATACATGGACATGGGGTAAAACATGAAGCGCTAATTACTAAAAAAACATTAAACACCAGTTTCCTTTTTCCGAATTAAAGGAAATACTTACGGAAGTTGGTTTACTCGTAAAGCCCTACCTAATAGGTAGTGAATAATTAAAAAAAAAGAAAAAGAAAAAGAAAAAAGAAAAGAAAAGAAGTAAATAGAAGTAATGGCCCATAAAATGGCACGAGAGATGAAATGCCAAGTCCGGCATCCATTCGAAGCTTCGGACCAGCCTGTGTTGGGCTGTATTACTGCTTCGATCGAATCCACCTCCTCCTCCCACCCTCTTCCCTATACCCCACTCTTCAAACTCTCTCCACGTCCACGTGTCACAATTCGCCAAAGCCAAATCCCGCCCCCAACGAAGCATAAGATAAAAGCAGCTCACCCTCTTCCTCCCTCTCCCACAAGATCACAAATTGCGGAAACTAAAGTAACAAGAAGACAAAAAACGTCAAAATTACAAACACAAGCCACCAGCGGCCCTGATCACGCAAATCCAAGGGGTTAGGTGGGGCCCCGAGGCCCTCGCAGATCTGCACTGCGTAGCTGCTGGTAATCCCCCCCCCCCCCTTTTTTTCTTTTGGTTTTGTGTCACACTCGCTGCAACACACACCTTGTCTTTGCTTCCCTCTGTCTCAGTCACACACACTCTCTCTCTGAAACTCTGCCTGACTAAAATTCTCTTATTTTATCGTTTTCCCGCAGCAGATCTCTCTCTCTCTCTCTCTCTCCCTCTCTCTCTGTAATCGGATCCGGGTCGAGGGTTCTGGAGCGGGCCATGTGCGGGCTTTGACTGGGACCTTTTCACAAACACCTCCGGCGCAGTCCTCTTCCACCACATGGGCCAGTGCTACGGGAAGCACAATCCCAGCGCCCAAAACGACCATGCGCCCAACGCAATTGAAGCCTCCACCGCCGGGGACGCCGCTCGCACCCCGCTGCCCTCCTCCGCTGCCGCCAACGGGTCCCGGTCGGTGAAGAACACGCCGGCTCGGTCGTCGTCGTCGCAGCATGCCAGTCCGTGGCCGAGCCCCTACCCTCACGGCGTGAACGCCAGCCCGTTTCCCGGGGAGGGGGTGTCGCCGTCGCCGGCGAGGGGTAGCAGCACGCCGAGGAGATTTTTCAGGCGTCCGTTTCCGCCGCCGTCGCCGGCGAAGCACATAAGGGCGTCGCTGGCGAAGCGGCTGGGGCAGGGGAGGCCGAAGGAGGGTCCGATACCGGAGGATCGCGGGGCGGAGACGGAGCAGGCGCTGGACAAGAGCTTTGGGTATAGCAAGAACTTTGGAGCTAAGTATGAGTTGGGGAAGGAAGTGGGGAGAGGGCATTTTGGTCATACTTGCTCTGCCAGGGTGAAGAAGGGTGAGCTCAAAGACCAGGTTGTAGCTGTCAAAATCATTTCCAAGGCCAAGGTACTGTGCAATGCCACAATTCTATGCTTATTCTATCTCTCAATCTGTTTCTATATTCTGCTACTTTGGTGATAAAAAAATGCTGGTTTGATTTTGATTTGTTTATTTATTTATTGGTCTGGACTGGTTGATTGTGATTGCTTTGGACTCTAGTGATGGCATTTGGATAATTCAGTTCAGGTTGATATTTGTTGCCCTACGCTGTCAGCCTTTGCTTGATTCATTGCCAGGAATCTATGACATTATGATATGATGATGCTTGTCCTGTAGTTATGCATTATTCTAGTGGTCATTGGACTATGAACCGATTGGAAAGTTGCCTGGGATGGGATAAAGTTAAGAATTTCGTGCCAAAATGGAGTTCTGAAATTTGTAGCTAAAAATGAGTAATTCTTGGATAAACACAGCTTACCCACAAGCACTCTATTTAATACTATTAAACATGTATAAGGTTGTGTGACCCGTGATAACGATGCACTAATCACCAAGAATGCATTTATACATGTTAAAATCATTTCCAAGGCCAAGGTGAGGTGCAATGCCACAATTTTCCGCTAATTCTATTTATCAATCTGTTTCTATGATGTGGTATTTTCGTGAGGGAAAAAAAAAATGCTGTTCTTATTTTTTATTTTTTGTTTTCTTCTCTTGTCTGACCTGGTTGATCGCCATCTTAAGGAATATATCTTAAAATACATTTGTTATTTGGGCCAAATAAGTTGAATGATGTATGTAACTATAGTTATTTTGTCATCATTTAATCCTAAAATTATGTTTATGATTTATGAACTGTATTTTTTTATTGGTGATTTGCTGAAATTTTAAATCAACTTGTTACTGCATCTTAATAATATTGATATGGCAGATGACCACGGCAATAGCAATTGAAGATGTTCGTAGGGAGGTGAAGCTATTAAAAGCTCTATCTGGTCATAAGCATCTTGTCAAGTTTTATGATGCTTGTGAGGATGCCAACAATGTGTACATAGTTATGGAGTATGTATTTTATCTTTTTTCTATATTATCTGTGACGAGAACATGATGGTGGATTGCTAGAGAACTGAATTTTTTATGTTTTCTTCGTATGTATTCATAATAAGTGGGCCACATTCGATTACAGAAAGGCAATTGGTGTTCTTATACCCATTGCTTTGCTGTCAGTTCTGCAATTAGTCTCCAGTTTCTCAGTTTTTTTTTCCTCCATGCCTTTTTGTTGTTAGAATGTTTCAATGAGTTCAACTGCACCTTTCTAATACATATTAAAATTCTAAGTTTATATTCAACATATATTCTGAAGGTGGATGGTTTATGCTTAGTTATAGTTGAAATTTGGGTAGCATGCATCTTCTAATGTGGCTTCACCACATAGTGATGTTTATGGGCTTTGTCTTTTTATCAGATTGTGTGAAGGTGGGGAGCTTCTTGACCGGATTTTGTCAAGGTTAGTTTTTAGTTATCTTTGTGGGTTTTTATTTTCTGAGTGAACCTGGGACAATGGTAAGGTCATGCTGCCTTGTGACTTGGTGGTCAGAGGTTCATGTTGTGAAAACAGTCTCTTTGTTTACGAGGTAAGGACATGTGCTTATGTCATCTATCCCTCCTCAAACCCCACAATGGATCGAGCCTCAAGCACTAAGTTGATCTTTCTTGATTTTTATGATTTTCAACTTGATATGATCTTTTAATTTGATTGGAGAATGTTCTCTTTCTCTTCTATTCTAGGGGGGGAAGGTATACAGAGGAGGATGCGAAGGTTATAGTTTTGCAGATTCTAAGTGTAGTTGCTTTTTGTCATCTTCAAGGTGTTGTGCACCGTGACCTAAAACCTGAGGTTCGTGCATTAAATCTTTGTTCTTATTATTTGTAATGTTAGAGTATGATTCTCTTTTAAGCCTCATTTGGGCTTAATTAAGTATAAACCTGTAGTTAATGTTGCTGATTCTTTGGGGTTTACTTTTACAGAATTTCCTCTTCACATCAAGAAGTGAAGATGCTGATATGAAACTTATTGATTTTGGTCTATCTGATTTCATCAGGCCAGGTAATAATTAGAGTGATTCTTAACTTCCTTTTTCATTGAAAAAGAATTCTTTAACTCTATTATTAAGATGCGTCTTTGATCCATGTCATAAAGATTTGACGAAGTGTTACGCTAGCTGTCAATGGCCTAACACGACCCTCTTTTTTATCCGGGCTTGGGGCCGGCTATGTAAAGATTGGCAATAGATAAAGTGCAACATAGGTAGAGTTTAATGGTTTGATTGTTAACGTAGTTTACAATAGGACATTATGCCTTCGTTTAATCTATGTAACCAACCCCACCTAGTGGAACAAGGTATGGTGGTGGTTTTTGTTATTATTGCATTATTAACACAAGTTGCTATGAATGCAAATTTTACTGAGTTACTAGTGCTGCTTTCCTCAGCGCAATTTGTTATAGTGTCATTATATTGTGATTTGTGACTATTGAAGCTGTATTAGTGTTTTCTGTGCTTATGGATCTAGCCATTTTATTTTATTCTGTTCTAATGTTGGCTGCCTATTAGAAATTTACATAAGATTTTGTATCTCATTATTTTCAATGTCAACTAACTGTGTTCCATTCTTTTCCCATCTGAAACATTTAAAAATTGAAAACAAACGCAATGATTGGCGAGATCAACTTGGTATCGTAATATTTTACATCCACACATGATGGAGAAAAAGAAATTCTTAAATGATATGTGAGAGTATAAGTGATCATTTCCTTAGTGGCTGGATTCTATTACTCATACTGAGTTCATATGGGACACTAGGAAGAGCTAAATATCAAGTATTTGCCTCTGCAGTCTTATCCCATGTTATTATCTGAGACAGCTGCAGCCTCTCATTTCTGCTTTGTTAGATGTTTGTGGATATAAAGCCAAGCATCTTAGTTATTCCCATCATGCGTGTGTTGATATACAGATGAACGGCTGAATGACATTGTTGGGAGTGCATACTATGTTGCTCCTGAGGTCCTTCACAGGTCATATAGTATGGAAGGAGATATATGGAGTGTTGGTGTTATCACCTACATCTTACTATGTGGAAGCAGACCTTTCTGGGCACGAACAGAATCTGGAATTTTTCGTGCAGTGCTTAGAGCTGAACCCAATTTTGATGATTTACCTTGGCCAACTGTGTCTGCTGAGGCCAAGGATTTTGTCAAAAGGTTCCTAAACAAGGACTACAGGAAAAGAATGACTGCTGTCCAAGCTTTAAGTAAGTTGTCATGAAATTTAGACTATGTATAGCAGGTGTTAGATGCTGTGTAATGTTCCTTTCTAATTATCATGGGAATCTTATTTGCAGAATCTGGCACTTCAAAGAATAAGATTTTGACATTATTATTATCACTACAAATTGAGTAAATACTTCTATCTTGGTGGTAGAGGAATTTCACACCCAGATCTCCTGCCTCAACAAAAGGGACAGAAATATAAAATTGTAAAAAAAACTCTTATTGACAAGGTTATCGAACTCGAGAGTTTAAGTAAACTCGTGAACTCTCAGTAAACTCAAGAGCTTACTGATTTTGTTAAGAATTTACTTAAACTCGTACAAGTTCACCTATAAAAATGTGAACTTTTTTTTGTGTAATATAACGATTTTACGAGTTAACTCAAGAGTTTAACAACCCTACTTATTGGTTTTAAGGTATTTTTACCATGTAGAAGTGGGATTTATGATATGGTTGAGCCAAATGATAAGTCACTTGGTTCTATTAGTAACGGCCGTACAAAATGTTACAGGCAATGTTTTTTTTTTATTTTGCAAATTGAATTTTAAAACTAATCAATGTACCCTTCTGTAACTGCAGCTCACCCTTGGTTGAGGGATGACGGCCGTCCTATCCCGTTAGATATATTAATTTATAAATTAGTGAAGTGTTATCTTCATGCGACACCATTCAAACGCGCGGCAGTGAAGGTATTATTTATTTCTACCCGTTGAATGTGCGTATGCATAGTTGGACTTTTTGGGGTTGCTTACTTTGATTTTTTGTTTTCATTTTCAGGTGGCATTTTTTCAAAAATATTTTGTGTTTTAAACAAAATTGCAAAGGAAACGGTGTTGCTTTTATTATTTCCTTCACATTGAACACAAACCTTAGTTTCTTCTCAGATCTTGTTTTTCCTTTCTATTTTCTTTCAACACGTGTCTGCACTGAATTTATATGCAATCTTAATTGAATAATGGACTTAGTGTTTCAATGCTGTTATTTCTTCATCCTTTCTAAACAATTATTACATTCTTATTTCATTTTATTGATATCAAATTGAAGATTTTCTATTGAAGCTTTTTTCTGCATTGGATTCCAACTCATTTTTTTTTTCACATCTTTTATCCAGGCCCTTTCAAAAGCCTTGACAGAGGACGAGTTGTTTTATCTTAGAGCACAATTCAGATTGTTGGAACCAAATAGAGACGGACATGTCTCCCTTGACAATTTCAAAATGGTTATCTACTGATTCACTATTAATTCTTGCAGTCTTGTTATGGTTTATAAAGTGAAGTTGAATTCTTGTGTGTTGCCCTCTTGGAATGGTTCTTGCATTCCACTTTGTCATTTCTTTATGCTTTATTTTTATGGCTAAGTTTCAAATTGAACTTTGCAGGCTCTTGTGCGTCATGCAACTGATGCCATGAAGGAGTCGAGGGTTCTTGACATGATACATGCGGTGAGCTATTGCCATTGTATTTGAGTTATTTGCGTACAAGTTCCTAGCTGTACATTTTTTAAAATCAGACCCAAGCAACCGGAGCTTTCTTGTTACATGTGAAGAAATATTGTGGAAAAAAATAACTGATACACATTAAATAGGTGTTCTACCATTGCATTTGCATGTTTTTATAAGATCCTACTTGAATGTGAAGTACATAGTAGTGCAAACTGTTACATAGAAATCATCACTTTTGTAAGTTGTTGCTTGCTTATATTTCCCAGACTTCTGCTTGTGGTCTAATGGGAAAACTGCTCTATATCTTAGTTCCCTGTTTTGACTTCTGACCTAACATCGTCCGTTTTCTTGCTTGGAAAATTTTATAGATGGAACCACTTGCCTATAGAATGATGGATTTCGAAGAATTTTGCGCAGCTGCAACTAGCACTTATCAATTGGAGGCACTTGATAGATGGGAGGATATTGCCAACACTGCATTTGAGCATTTTGAGAGAGACGGAAATCGCGTGATATCGGTTGAAGAATTAGCAGGAGTAAGTGCTTGTAGTGTCTTTTACCAATATATGTATATCTGCAGGTTTTTTAAGGTTTGACCCGACCTTGTAGTTATGTTTGTATATGTTTTTCTTTGTTATGGCCGCAGGAGTTGAAACTTGGTCCTTCAGCTTACACAATTCTCAAAGATTGGATACGAAATACTGATGGAAAGCTTAATTTACTTGGATATACAAAATTTTTGCATGGCGTGACTCTCCGTTCTTCAAACCCAAGACATCGATAGTTTAGCCCTTTTGGAATATAAAGGAGGAAAAGGAATATTTATAGGTTTTTAAGGATTTTTTTTTCTTCATTTTTGTTTCGGGGTGGGGGAAAAGAAGAATGTGTATAAATGAATGTTTTTAGCAAAGCTAATATGGGGAACGTTGAGTCAATTTTATGCTAACAATCCTTGCTCTTGCCATATTTTGCGGATGCTATGTTTCTATGGGTGAGTTTATTGTAGGCTGAAATCAGAACGTAAATAGGATTCAATCTTTAATGAATATGACCAAATGAAAAAGCCTTGATAAACAATCATTTAGGTGCTACTTTGTGGCCAAGTTTGTTTCACTATTATATTAATGATTATATTTTACAGTAAAGAACAAGTTACAGATTTAAATGTATATCCAATTGCAACAAAGTTAACCAACCATATATTGGCTATTATAGGCTGCTTCTGTTTGCAATTATGAGTGAGAGAGTTGCTGCACGAGAAAGCTCATGTTGTATCCTCCACTACAATAGAAAGTGGGAAGAAGAATTGTTATTTCGGGATAACTTTTCAACATCAAATGCAATAATTCTCTCACCTAGGAGAAAGTCTTATACATGTAGAGATAAAACGTTATCTTAGATATATTTTTAATTACACATAATAATGTTTGAACCTTCATTTTAGGAGCACCTATCACTTAAATATAATTTTATTTATAATCAAACCCAACATAATGTCATGTTTTATGAACATATAAAATTTTCTTACAAAACAGTTTCCACCTAAATACATGTATATGTCAAAATTCACCTCCACTCACATTTATAACTATTTCTATTTTATGCTTATATATGAGTGATTCAAATCTCTTTTTAAAACATTACGTACGTTGTTTCCACTCTGGTGCAGTCTAAAAACGTCCCTATATAATGATTAGCAGGTTATTAGCATATCGAGTCATCATTGCATGAATATGTTTTACTCAAAGACATAGTGATAAGACTCATGTTTTTAAATGAAATGTCATTCTATAGTTAAATAGAGCACAATTCAACTTAGTGTTTCATCATGCAATAATATTCTAGTAGGATATCTTAATGATGAGTTTTCAAGTTGTTGTTTTATGTTCCAATTTGACCAATAAAAGTTTACGAGACTTTAGAGTATGTGCACATAATTCCAAATATCGATTTGGGTTTGGTGGAGAGCTCAACCACCATGACTCATCATATCCTGTTCGAGTTCTAGAAATTACCAGTTTAGTTGAATCTGTAAAGTGGGTGGTCAATGGAACCTTATGCGGTCCAATATTTCATCTGAAGGACATTATAAATGACTGCTGAAAGGGAAAGGAAAATTGTTAAGACTAGAAAATAGTCAAAAGGGGGAGAAGATCAATGTTGCTTTTTTGCGGAGAACTCTATTAGGCTAATTTACAAATTAACGGAAGCAGACTTAGCATGCTAAATGGGACTATTAGAGTAATTTGGAACATTGTGGGACTAAAATTTGAACGGTGCATTGCATCTATCTTATCCATACCTCTAGTATACATGGAACATTGCGTTTCATATTTGTTTTTGTTGTTGTTTTATATGTTTGTTTTTCTTTAGCTTGTTTCATTTGATTTAACACTTAATTGATCACAAGTAAAATGATACTGTAAAACTTAATTTTAGTATTTAATGTAATGATGGACTTGTTTCAAACCGTTTTAACTAGTTAATTTGCTAATAAATTTAGGCAAATTTGTTCCCTATTAAAACTTTCTTTTGGTTTGAGTCCTCAATAAAATAAAATTTGTTTTAGTCCCTAATGTTAAGTTAAATGACATATTGGACAAAAGTGAGGTAGATCCATTATAATTATATTAATCAAATATAGTCAAATAAAGTTTTAATCATGGTCAAATCAGTCAAACATGGTCAAAACGATCCATGGTTAAAACTTGATTTAACCACATTTGACCAAATTGCAATAGAACTCACCTAATTTTTCTTGGAAGGTAGTGTGTGGTATGATTTTTCAAATGGTGGGGTGTCTTATGGATTGTTTTAGAGAAATTCCTGGTAGAGTTGATCACAACTCTAACACACATTATCCTTGAGTACACACAATAAATGTGAGTTTCACTTGAAGAGATTTAAAAATCACTTGATGAATTATACAATAAAGATAATTTAAAAATGATGTATTAAATTTGTGTTCGACCAATAATTTCTCTCGTAATAAGTTGAGTGGACAAGTTCAAAATATGTTAATTAAAACCCTACCCTGTCCTAGCCCTGATACCTTCCCTTATTGTTGAAGAGTTTATCTTTTATTTTTGGCTTAATTAAATTTTTAACCCCTGTAAAATTTCAAAGTTTGTTTTTAGTCCCTGTGTTTGGTTGGGGTTAATGACGCTGACGTGGTCGTTAACAGCGCTGACGTGGTCGTGCCACGTGGCATGCCACGCGCCGTTAACCCCAGCCAAACACAGGGACTAAAAACAAACTTTGAAATTTTACAAAGACTAAAAACAAACTTTGACAGGGGCTAAAAACTAAATTTTATTTAAATAATTTTTTTGTACCTATGAAAGGGTAAAATCAACATCAAACAATTTTTTTGTTTTATATTTATTTGAAATAATTTTAACTAAAATTATTTAAATAATTTTAATCATATATTTAATAATTTAAATAATTTCAAATAATTTTGACATTTTTTATTAATATGAACATGATTTAGTGGTTTAAATTATTTAAAGTTTGTTAAAATAATTATATATACTTTTTTTACTTGATATTAGTTAGTATAAATATTAAATATATATTTGGAACATGGTGACAATATACAAAGAAGATTACATAAGTATTAAGGAGGAGTATGTTAATTTATTAGGATAAATATATATAATTTTTAGTCTGTGACATAATCATAACCTTAATTTAGAAGGTTGACACTCTTTTTCTTAAAATTTTTAATGAGGTTTTCTTTACCTTGATGAGTTATTTTATCTGTTGGTAACTTAAAATTTTTTGTAATGTCATCTTTACTCCATTTTTGGGGATTGGTGCAATAAAAGTGGCTACAAAAACCCATCTCCAGGTAGACTCATTAAAGGGACTCGATTTGTCAACAGAGGTTGCTGAGTCTTTCAATTATTCTTTTTGCTACATTGTCATGACTTGGATTTGAATCCCAGGGTTCTCTCAATTATAGATCACCTGTTGGTATATATATAGGAGCTCATTAAACCTAACCATGATTATCAAAATCGAGTGTTAACTCGTAAACTCGTACGAGTTTACGTTCCTAGGTAGTAAAATTGAGTTAAACCGCATGTAAACTCAGTTTTGGGTAAACTCAGGTAAACCGGGTAAACTCGTGTAAACTCTCATAAAATCGTGAGTTTACTACCGAGTTTATGAGTTTACCAAATTGTGGATTTTTTTAAGGACAAAACAAGCAAAACGACGTCGTCGTTTTGTATGTCTCTGAGTTTTTAGATTTAGGTTGTTTAGTGTTTCAGAGTTGCCATTCACAGTTGCGCTGCAATCGTGCTCCGTCGTGCCATTGTGCTCCGTCGTGCGCCTCCGTCGTGCTCTTCGCTAATCCATCATATGTATTTTATCATTTGCTCAGAAATCTTTCCTACCACTGTGCGTGTCCTCTGCATCGCTATCTGTGCTTTAGTGTTTTAGATTGGAGACATCATGTCACATACTCGCTTCTTGTGATGCTCAGTGCTATGGGACTCGCTGGTATCGTCGATTTTTATGTTGTTGTGTGTGTCATCTCCTAGATATTTGTGTTCTTGAAGGTTCCGGAAACAAAGGGCATGCCCCTCAAAGTCATCACCAAGCTTGAGTGAGTGACATTGTTCCAGAAAAAAAGGCTGTCAGCTCGAAGCAAGCTACTTCTGTCAAGAATGAGTGACATTGTTCTTTATATATATTTGCTATGTTGGTTGCTCAACACACCGCCTCTCTCTTGTGTTGATAGATTTTGCTTGTCATTAAATTTATGCGGAGGAGGATATGGTCTGGTTCAAACATATATATTATGTATTATGTATGAATTGAATTCATATATTTCATCTTTATTTGTGCTTTGTTATGGAGTTAAAAATATTTATGAATTTCAAGTTTCATTAAATATATTTTTGTAGCATAATAGTTTTTTAAAATATTTTTTAACATTTTTTAATAATAGGTAAACTCGTACGAGTTTACAGAGGCTCCACGAATTTACTTAAACTCTCGAGTTTGATAACCTTAAACCCAAGGCACCTAGACCAACACTTACTCTCAATTTACGAAGAAAAAATAATTAGCCTAATGGGAAGAGACAATTTAATAATTTTTAAATATCTCTTGACACATTTTCTCACATAATTGTTTTGTTTAGCTTGTAGCATAGTAGCTTTTATATTGTGTCAATAATCATTCCTTCAAAATGTTTAAATTAATGGAAGGAGGCACTTTTAATGAATTTTATATATCTCTTTATCATTTGCCTTCATGTTCCATATTCTTGTTAATAAAGTGTGCGCGCGCGTGTGTATATATATATATGTGTGTGTGTGAGTGCGCGCGCATGCGCGTAAATGTTCATGAGACAATGCACTTCTTAGTAATGAATTAAATAATGAGAAATATTAAAAAAATTATTTTTTTAGTCTAACTTATCCTCCTACTTATCATATACATATATTGGCCAAAACCTAAATTCATCTCAATAATTTTAATTTTAAATTTTAACAAGTGTACATATGAGACGAGTAAGATGATAAATTAAGTAAAATTAAAACTCTCAAGTCTCAAGCACTTTATCTTAATCAATTTCCCTTGAGTACAAGAATAAATTAAAAGCCCTTACTTTGGGAAGAAGACTTGAAAGAATCAAGTAAAAAAAAAAATTGTCTTATTTGATCCCTTACTATTTTTGAGAGAAATAAAATAATCTCTCTCCATTTGAAGGAAACACATTCCTCCTTCACCGGACAACAAAAGGGATGCATTAATCCCTCAAATAATTCAAAGTTTCTTAATTTACCTAAAATGCACATGTGACCAGCAAACTTATTGAGTTAGTTGACTTTGTTAATTCTACTTTGATATAAAATGACATTATTTTGATGCACTTGTCTCTCTCCGATCCCTTTGCATTGATTGTCCGCATTGATTCATTTCCTATGCTAGGATTAAAATTTGGGTTAGGATTGCAATAAAGTGGCTTTTTTTTAGGGTTAATTATGTTTTTAGTCTCTGTAAAATTAGAAAGTTTGATTTTAGTCCCTGCATAAAAGTTTTAGTCCCTGAAAAATTGTAAAATTAGATTTTAATCCCTAGGGTGGGGTGAGGGTTGACTGGGCTGACGCGGCGCGCCACGTGGGATGCCACGTGACATAACCCCCAAAACCCAACCCAAACCCACGATGCGACCCGAATTATGACCCGACCCATTAAATTAAAAAAAAAAAAAAAAAGACTTCTCTCGTTACCCCCGGCCCATCCCCATCCCCGGCCCCAAATTTACCCCACCCTACTTCTTGCTAACCCCCACCCACACCCACCTCCAACCCATCCCTCTCCTAACCCTCGGCGGCGCGCCCCAAACCCCGCCTCGCATCGTCTCCCACAAGCCGCCGTCGCTGCCGCACAAGCCGCCGTGGGCTCGTGATACAGAAAAGGGATAAATGCATAAAACATTAATACATACAAGTAGCATATAAGCGAACAAAATGCACGTTTTTTGCAGGCATCCCCCCAAGTATACATGTGTGCTTCTGCACTTTAGGTGGGAACTTGGACAATGTTCACCAGGCCTCTATGCTAACATATATAAACCAGCAAATACATATCAAAAATTTTTAATGGGAGAGAATTTT
This sequence comes from Nissolia schottii, assembly GCA_003254905.1. Lineage (NCBI taxonomy): Eukaryota > Viridiplantae > Streptophyta > Magnoliopsida > Fabales > Fabaceae > Nissolia > Nissolia schottii. The sequence goes on from QANU01030108.1 coordinate 295,312, forward strand.
AGTTTGCTTAGATCTTACATTTTCATAATTTTTATATTATTAATCACAAGATGCTTCTTCCAGCAGGTCAAGAAACCCTTTCTGGTTATCCTTCTTAACTGTGGTCGACTTGGGTTGAAACCCATAAGTTGATGCTGCTTCAAACAAGGTGGGTCTCGGTGGAGCGTGGCCGGCAGACGACGGAGCCACGCGAGCACGATGGAGAGCAGCCACGGAGAAGACGACGGAGAGCACCCACGCACGCGAGCCTACGAGCAGAGAGAAGACCCCTGCGGCGACGGCGGCTTGTGCGGCGACGGCCCCGCGAGCACGGCGACGGCCCCGCGAGCACGACAGCCACGCGAGAAGAGGACGGCGAGCACGCAGGCGAGCCCACGAGCAGAGAGAAGAGAGCAGCCCCCGGCGGCGACGGCGGCTTGTGGGAGACGATGCGAGGCGGGGGTTGGGGCGCGCCGCCGAGGGTTAGGAGAGGGATGGGTTGGAGGTGTGTGTGGGTGGGGGTTAGCAAGAAGTAGGGTGGAGTAAATTTGGGGCTGGGGATGGGGATGGGCCGGGGGTAACGAGAGAAGTCTTTTCTTTTTTTTTTTAATTTAACGGGTCGGGTCATAATTCGGGTCGCGTCGTGGATCTGGGTTGGGTTTTGAGGGTTATGCGACGTGGCATCCCACGTGGCGCACCCGCCACGTTAGCCCAGTCAACCCTCACCACTCTAGGGACTAAAACTTAATTTTACAATTTTTTAGGGACTAAAATTTTTATGCAGGGACTAAAATCAAACTTTCTAATTTTACAGGGATTAAAAACATAATTAACCTTTTTTTTAATATATATGTGTGAAGTTAACGAAGCCAACTTACCAAATTAATTGTTCACCTGTATATTTTAGACAAATTAAAATACTGTAAATTATTTGAAGGACAATTGTGTCTCCTTTAAATGGAGAGGAATTATTTTGTCCCTTCACAATATGGTGATGTGATAAACAGGCATTATGTTAAAAATAAAAATAAAAATAAAGGAAAGAGTACCAAGAGGAGGGCGCATACATTACACCATTGAAGAAAACGATATCATACCGTGCGTAGAAAGGAAAAGGTAAAAAGACGAGCGTGTGCACTAAAGAAAAAAATTCTTCCATTTGGTGAGGCCATTTGACAATGACCAATTAATGGTATGTGTAACATCATACCAGCACATATATAATTATTGTTAGATGATATTTTAATAAAATTTACTTATTAAAATAAACATTTTCTAATAATAAATGTGTTGCGACTAATTAAGTGCCTCAAGAGAAACAAACTTTTGTGACCCTACTACTTGCCGTCAGTTCTTCCCTTCTTTCGTTTTCGAACAGAGTACTACCGAGTGCACCCACGCACACGCACCTATTATTCCAATGCCATGATCTCAAAATGGCCACAAATTCTTTCTTGGCGAAAGTGAAAGTAGAAAAAGCAAGAAGAAAAAAGAAAAAGCATCTCCCTTTTTAATTTATAGTTTTCTTCTCTTTACGATTCCTAACAAATTACAACAAAGCGACCTACATACATATCAATTGGAAGAAGCAACGTTCTCTGTCGTCATCATCACCCCCACTCAACTAACAAAGTAAAATTAAAACTTGAAAAAGAGTAAAAAAAGGGCAAAAACTAGGAATTTACAGGACGAAATCATATTTGTACGGATGAATATGAAAACTTTTATCCTCTAATAATATTTGTGTTGATCATCATCATCAGAAGCCAAAGCAGCCAACATGGTGGTGGTGGAAGGAGGATCTTTCCCGATCAATGAGGCCTCTGACGTTCCTGAAGTGCTCCACGTGGCAGGGTATGGTAATCGTGCCCTTCTGGTCGAAGCCGTATTCATCCTCTGCCTCTTTGAGAAGCTGCATGAAGAGCGGGTGATTGAAGTACATCACCGGGACCACGAACCTCTGCTGTTCCTCTCCCTGCCCCACCTTTATCGCCAGGCACCCCTTCGGCACCACCACTTGATCTCTCTCGCCTCTGGCCTCTTGCTTCTTCCCGCTATTTGGACGGTGCAAATTAAGCCCCTTCACGCTCCCCATCTCTGCAATAATAACCGCAAACAAACACTCCAAGAAAAACAATTAGACAAGGCAGCTTTTTTGTGTTTCCCTGGTGCTGGTAGAGTTCAATTCACAATAAAAGAAGGGAATATTCAAACGGGGAGTATGTTGGGGAGCTTGTGCTGGTCATGGCTGATGATGTTTGTGTTGATACAGAACAAATGGCAAACTCATCATGCTAACTGCCTTGCGGGATATATACACACAGGACAGATCAGTAAACAGAGAGAGACTGGCCTTTCTTCTTCCTATGAGGCTATGACTGATTATGAGGGGGTGGGTGTGTGTGTGTGTGTGTCCCAGGACAAGGCTACTTGATTTTCTCAAGCTAGACTGAGGACTCTCTACGCACATGCGATATTTGTACTCATTTTCACGTTATGTTATATTTCCTTACTATGTCCAATTTTGTCTGTGAAGTAGCATTGCCCTATGCTATATGATCTATGTACAATTCATGATCATTGGCATCTTTTGTGGACCAATCACGTATCTCCCACGAGTCTAGACTATCCGGAGGGAGTAGGAAAAGTGGGTTAGAATCAGATGCGACGCTGACCTTTTTGCTTAGTGGTTTTAGGGTCCGTTTGATCGATCCACGGCACGTGTGATCATCATCATCAATGCTAGCCCGGGTATTCTTTAATTGAAAAATGCTTTACCATAAAAAAATAATAATAGTAATTTAATTCTGATTTAAATGCACACGATTCTATGCTATTATCTCAGTAAAAAATATTTTGGTCATAATAGTAATTGCTTAAAATTTCATATTTTTGTGATCATGTATAACCATGTATGAACGGATGATAAAAGAAAAAGTTAAAATTAAATCATAAACAATATTTTTTTTTAATGGAAAAAATCATAAACAATAATGTTTTTATGGAAAAATCATAAACAATAATTCTGATTCTGTGTCATGATTAAATATATGGTCGGTTATATTTAGTAGGGAAAACTATTAAAAGTATTTAATTGTAAAAGTGTATATAATCACCTTTTACATGCGGTTAAATACCATCCACTTGCGTCCAAAATAAAGATGCAGATTTCTCTAGGTACTGCCTATAGTAATTCATATGTCAATTGGCAACTGGCATATATTCTTTTGAAGAATACCAATTGCCATTTTTCTTTTATAAATACCAATCGGCCCATATAAAGTTATATAAATTATGTAAACTATATTAAAATGCTTTCATTAATAAAAACTTATAATTTTAAGATACTAACTACGCTCAATTTTTTAATTAATTAAAAAGTGATAGATATTATGAAATGGGTTGTTACAGCATAGAATTAATGGCCAAGTCCAAGACGTGGACAAACAATGAGAAAAGAAGGAAGGGGATCAACAATTGGTCATTCGACTCAATGTAACAATTCCATTAACAGCTAGAAGAGAGAGGCAGAGCAAGGTGGCAAAAGATGTGTAGCAAAGTTTGAAGGATGAATGCTGGGCAAGGATATGAGGTCAAAGGTGGAGATGTCAACAGAAAAAGACTAGTCTACAAGACCGGTAACTAAATTGAAGCAATTTGTTCAAGTCATTAATTATTTGTTACCGACTAAAAGTCCTAGAAAACAATTACTGGCAACGAGCCTTGAAGAACAAGATCCTCACTAACGATGGTGGAAGCTGTGTTCTAGAAGATGCAGGTAGGGGATCGTCGTTGGTCGTCTCTTCTTCATCCTCCTCTAGCTCTGACGATGAATTTGAGCATATTTTCTGCCACTAACACGAAGATTTCTTGATCGACTTTGCAGTTTTTTTTAAAAAAAATGTTTTCCATATTATTTCCTATTATTTTTGGTAGTGTATTATTTCCTGTTTATTTATTTGTATTTCACATTAAATTTAATTTTAAATAAATTTTATGTATGATTTCTTAATTAATTAAATGTTTAATTGTTAGAAATAACTTCTTTAAAAAATAATTTTTTAGTATCGATAGATATTTTTATATTGGTATAATTATTCTTAAAAAATAAAAAAAAAACTAAATCTTAACCAAGTTACTTATAGATTTTTTTTTTGCCAATAATAAAAAAATTGTTGAAATAAAATACAAATTTCAAACCCTATCAATTGTGGAGTCCAGCCGTAGAAAACAAAGTCTTGAGACAAGGTATTCAATCCTTGCGGTAAGAATTGGTTGAAAGTAGAAAAATGGCTCTAGCATGCATGAATCAATTTTCTCATGGTGTAAATGAACATAGGCAGGTGAAACAAATCTCAATGGTGCATTCAATGCACCCAAGATTTGTGGGATAGGTTTAATATCTATAAATAGAGCAACTTTGTTCATTCAAAAGCATCAACCAGCAACCCTCATTTTAGTGTCTGACAGCTTCCGAGTGAGAGAGTTAGCCTTTGAGAGTGAGAGAAAAATAGAGAGAGTAAGTAAATCCTAAAAAGTGGGGTGTGGTATACATAAGATATATTTTTGGGTATATATCATCTCTATTACTCAATAATACTATAATTACTAAAAAAAATTATAGTATTTGAATAGGGGTTTCACTAGAACACACTATATTCATCTCTTGGATTTGAAAATGTGGAAATGATACATTGTAATTATCCTAAATATAGTGGAATATTTTTTGGAGATTGTCTTGTGTTTTTTCTTTGATATTGGGAGTTTTCATGTTAAAATGCGGTGTCTTCTTCTTTTTGGTTGTTTTGTTCATATTTATTTCTGTTGCACTGTCTATATCCAAAAACAGAAGCAAGTTGGGCGGTCAGTTGAGAGACTAAGAACCGACAATAGAGATGAATTTTGCAACAAAGAATTTGAAGATTTCTGTCAAAATGCTGGTATAATGAGGCACCATATTGTACCTAGAACACCACAGCAAAACTGCAGAACGATAGAGCATACACAATGCATGCGAATCAACACTGTACTTCCCAAATCATTTTGGGTTGAGGCAGTGAATACAATTGTTTACCTAGTAAATCGATCTCCATCAACTGTGATTGATCTAAAGATTCCACAAGAGGTATGGCGCGGACGACCTGTAAACTATTCTAATTTGAAGATAATTGGTTGTCTTGCGTACACCCATGTGAGTGATGGTAAACTTGAGGTGAGGTCAAGAAGGTGTATATTTCTAGGGTATGCACGAGAGGTGAAGGGCTACAAGCTTTAGGGTACAGAAAAGCCATGTTCCCCCCCAAAATCATTGTCAGTAAAGATGTTACTTTTGATGAGGTAGCGATGATAGGTCAAAATCAGGAATCTAAAGGAGATTGCGTAGAATCAAATCATCGTGCTGAGAAGCATTTTGAGCTAGATATTGACATTGGGAAGTTGGAGCAAGAAGAAGATGAAACTCAGTCGGGTACTTCAAGTACTCCTCAACCTAAAATAGAACAATAACGTGAACCTAGCGATAGAGATACTGTGAAGACACTAGTAAAGCAAAGCCATACAGTATTGCTACAGGCAGGGAAAAACAACAAATTCAAAAACCACAAAGGTATCTAAATGTTGTTGCTTGTGCACTTGATTCAGTAGATGTAGATCTTATAGCCTTTACATTGGCTATGACGGATGGTGTAGTTGGAGATGAATCGTGTACTTACTGTGATACAGTAGAAAGCAAATAGTCAAGGTAGTGGCTAACAGTAATGAATGAGGATATTGAGTTTCTTCAAAAAAAATAGATGTGGGAGCTAATGTAACTTCGGAAGGGGGAAAGAATGATTTGCCGCAAATGGATCTTCAAGAGGAATTAGGGAATCCCTGGCATTGAACTTCCAAGGTTCAAGGCGAGACTGGTAACAAAGGGTTATACTTAGAAGGAGGGCGTTGACTTCCATGAAGTATTCTCTCATGTGGTGAAGAATAACTCTATTCGAATTTGTCATGCCCCAATTTAGGACATGATCGCACATAGGGTTATTGCCCTACAAAAGCACTGACGTGACATATTAACATGTGATAAATGCAATTAATAACTGAAAATTGTTTACATAGTATCTAAATTGAAATATAAATGAATTAAAAAGTAATAATATCTGAAATAAAGTTCATGATAAATTGCTATGCACCCTATCCTAGATGTCTGGAGCATAACTACTAAAATACTCTTAGTAGACATAACTGCAAATCAGAGCTTACCATTGACGTTGGATCTTTGCTACTATTGGACGAGGGGGTTGTCCTCACTATCCTTAGCCGAATCTGAAATGGTTTAACAGATGGGTGAGTTGTCAACTCAGTGGTGGGTACCTCGGTACCACACACATAGCAAGTATTGCAGACAATGTCATGGCATATGCACACATACATATATATAACTGAAGAAATAAGTACAATAATAAATATATTACATGACTGCGTACATTGAATGGTTTAATGAACTGTACATATACTGAACAAACTGTGCATACTAAAATAAACTGATTAAACTGAATAACTGGATAACTGCTGGATAAACTGAAATAATAACTGAAAATTGTATGTATGCTCACGTCCCTAGCGGGGGAGCATGATTCAAGGGAGCCGCATCTCAACCTTACTTCCCCATGAATATTTTAGGGTGGTTCTAGTACGCATGCAACCCGGATACCTGTGAGGGTACGCATACCCTAATCTGAGGAGCCTGGTGCTCAGGAGTTTGATAAGGCACGCGTGCCGTAACTGTGGAGCCTAGTGCTCATAAACTGGCAGGGCACGCATGCCGTAACTGGTGGGTCTGGTTTACAAGGTTGTAGGACCTTGTACTGTTCTATGTCATCTACTCTAGTGTCTACTATTTGTGAAGTCTTTTAAGGAACTGTCTTTGATTACCCAAGTTGTTTAAGGCCTAAGGCTACTGATTATGACAAGCGTATCTTATTTAACTAGTCTTTGTTTATTAGTCCGACTTGAGGGGTAAGGTCCTATACTTAGAACAGGATTTTTAGGTAAGAAAGGTGCGTCACATCGGACATCTTAAGTACCAAATCTTACCTTAGCCAGAACCTGCCCCTCGTTAGGGTCCATGCCTAATTCAGAGTTTTTATTATTAAGTTTTATGTATAAACCTATATTATCATCTCTAAGGGGTAAGGTACCAAGGGGTTTAGGTCTCTATCCTAACATACATGGCATAACATATAACATAACATACTGTAACATGGCATATAACATCGCATGGCATAATTTGGCATTCATAGCAATTACTGATCATGCATGTATCTGACTAACATATTATAACTAATTGAATTATCTATTAAGCCCCTAGCATGAAATGGCATAACTGACTCAATTGGTGGACCACTGATGCATTAGGACCACCACTCACCTGGAATGTCGCGAAACGGAGGAAAGTTGGCATTGGGGGCTCTTAGCGGCATGGTGTTGGCACATGGAAAGCCAACCAAACCACCATCAGAAACCCATACAACAAAACTTTAAACTGGTAGGCCCGCAGTAGCGACTCTAGCATCGCCACGGCTTCCCGAGGACCACCGTAGGCCACCACCAACATAGCGACGGCCGCCAGAGCCTACTACCTAAGCCATCCTAAAAGAACGAATGACTACTTACCAAGAGTGAAAGAATTGAGCAAAACACTTCTAATAGGGAAAAAGGAGCCTGAATTTTGAGTGGGTTGGATTAGGGGAGGAGAGCTCTAAATATAAGTGAGGGAGTGGCCAAACGAACGAGTCGGGCCTTAGAAAACGTGCCCAAAGAAAAAAAATGCAGAGCTGACACGACACGTGTCTCGCACGAGTTATTGATGCGTCTCACACGAGCACCTTCCCCAAAACGTCCCGCGCAAGTTGGTTGGGCATCTCACGCGAGACGCCTCCTGGGGCTGTTGAGGGTTACTACAAAATCTTATTAGCTATTGTGAGTACGCTCGACTTGAATTTGGAATAGCTTGATGTGAAGACAATGTTCTTACATGGTGAGCTAGAGGAGCGGATCTACATGAGTCAACTAGAGGGGTTCGTAGTTCCTAACTAGGAGCATCATGTTTGCTTGCTGAAGAAGTCATTATGCAGCTTGAAGCAATCCCCCACGATAGTGTTACAAAAAGTTTGATGCATTTATGATTGATTCTGAATATAGTAGAAACCAATATGATAATTGCATATACTCTAAGGAGTTTTCAGATGGTTCAAGGATTTATTTGTTGTTGTATGTAGATGATATGCTAATTGTAGCTTGAAACAAAGCTAAAATTAGTATGCTTAAAACTCATTTGGGAAAATAATTTGAGATGAAAGACTTGGGCTTAACAAGGAAGATTCTTGGAATGGAGATTCACAGGGAGAAGCAATGTGGTAGGTTGTGCTTATCACAACAAAGTTATATCATGAAGGAATTACAATGCTTCAATATGGATCAGTCTAAACCAATTGGCACTCCGCTAGCAGCGCACTTCAAGTGATCTTTGAAGGAATGCTTGGGAACTGAGGAGGAGGTGGAGCTTATGGCTCGTATACCTTATGCTAGTGCAATTGGCAGCCTCATGCATGCCATGGTGTGCACTAGGTCGGATCTTTCACCTGTTGTAAGTGTAGTGAGCAGGTTTATGAGCAAACCAAGAAAGGAAAATTGGGAAGCTATGGAATGGATCATGCGGTACCTGAAATGTTTTGTTGATGTTTGTTTGGTGTTTGAAGATCAAAAGGACCGTGGAGTTGTGCGCTATGTTGATTCTGATTATGCAAGTGACTTAGATAAAAGGTATAGCACCCCATTGCAGGAATAGGAGGCGTCTCGTACGAGACGCCAAGCAACTCGCGCGAGACACGTGCCGAATCTGCTCCGTATTTTTATGTTGGTTTCACGTTTTTGGGGGCCCGACCCGCTTCTTTAGCCACTCCTTCGCCTATATATAGAGCTCTCCTCCCTCGTTCCAACTCGATTAGAGTTCAGACTCCTCTTCCCTATTAGAATGAGTTCTGCTCAATTCTTCTCTCCCTCTTAGATGGTAGCCATTCCGTCTTTTAGGATGGCCTAGGGTAGTGGCTCTGGAGCTGTCGCCATGTTGGTGGTGGCCTATGATGGTCCTCAGGATGCTGTGACGATGCCGGAATGTCGTAGCGATACTAGAATCGCTACTACTGGGCCTATCGGCTTAAAGATTTGTTTTATGGATTTCTGATGGTGGTTTCAGTTGGCTTTCTAGGTGCCAACGCCACGCCGCTAGGAGCCTCTAGTGCCAATCTTCCTCTGTTCCGCAATATTCCAAGTGAGTGGCGGTCCCAGTGCATCGATGGTTCCACTTTGGTGGTCCATCAATAGAGTCATTTATGCCATAACATGCTAGTAGTTAATTAGTTATTCATATACATGTTTAGTAAATGCCATGCTCATGTGATATGCTACATGTGCCATGTGTTAATACTTATGCTATATTATATATGCTATGCCATGCTATGTTAGGATAGAGACCTAAAACCCTATGCATGATACCCTTAGAGATGTTTAGTTAGGTTTATACATAAGGCTTTAAATAAAGACTCCGGTTAAGGCATGGACCCTAACAAGGGGTAGGTTCTGGCTAAAGCAAGACTTGGTACTTAAGATGTCCGTTGTGACGTACCTCTCTTACCTGGGAATCCTGTCCTAAGTATGAGACCTTAGTCCTTGAGTCTGGACTAATAAACAAAGACTAGTTAAATAGGACACACTTGCCATAATCAATAGCCTTAGGCCCTAACAACTTGGTAATCAAAAGACAATTCCCTAAAAGACTTCACAAATAGTAGATCCTAAGATAGATGACCTAAAACAGTATGAGGTCCTATGATCTCGTAACCCAGACCTGAAAGTAGATAGGTATGAGCATCAGGCTCCTCAGTTACGGCATGCGAGCATTATCAGACCCCCCGAACACCAGGCTCCTCAGATCGGGGTATGTGTACCCTCACAAGTATTCGGGTTGCGTGCGTACCAAAACCACCCTGAAACATTCCTGGTGAAGTAAGGTCGAGCTGCGACTCCTTTAAACAGTGCCCCTCTGCCAGGGACGTATGCATACGTACAACAAATCAATTTTACATTCCAACAGTTATTTAGTTTATTTAGTTATTCAGTTATGCAATTTATTCAGTGTATGCAGTTATTCATTTCGACAGTTTTATAATTGCCTTAATTGTTACATATATACATGTATCTATATGTCATCATATTATGTGCAATATGTGCTATGTGTGTGGTACTGAGATACCCACCATTGAGTTGACAACTCACCTCTCTGTCAAAACATTCTTAGATTTGGCTAAGGCTAGTGAAAACGATCCCCCCGTCCAGTGAACGAGGATTCCAGATTTCAGTGGTAAGCTTCACTTCGCAGTGGGGACTACCGAGTAGTTTCAATTCATACATTTTTATTATGTAACCTATTTATATTTCAGTTCAGTATATGTAAACAGTTTTCAGTTATTAATTAATGAACAAACCAGTATTTATTTATCATTTGCATTTATTACATATTTTAGTATGCCAAGTCAGTGCTTCCGTAGGATAGTAGCCCTACATGCGGTCACGTTCTAAGTTGGGGCATGACAAAAGGAGGTCATTGACAAGCTATAACTTTACAATGTTTGGATGCAATATTAGTTGGGAGGTGACATTGCAATCTATAGTGGCATTGTTAATTACCAAAGTTGAATATATGACATTGACTGAGGCTGTAAAAGAGAGCATGTGGGTGCGTGGTCTTTTGGATAGTTTTGGGTTGAATCATCAGGTACCAATTGTACACTGTGATAGTCAAAGTACCATTCATTTGGCTAAGAACCTAGTCTATCGTGAAAGGACTAAGCACATTGATGTTAAACTTCACTTTATCAAAGAGAGTGTCAATAATGACATAGTTGCAGTACAAAAGATAGCCACAACTGAGAACCCAGTGGACATGATGACAAAGCCGTTGCCGATTGACAAGTTTAAGCATTGCTTGGATTTGGTCAATATTTGCAAAGGTTGAAGACTATTTCTAAAATGCAAGCCAAGGTGGAGAATTATTAATATATGGCTTGCATTGATGAAAAAAACCACCAAAGGTGGATTATCTTTCCGCAAGTGAAAAATCGTAGGATGACAATTTTTGTAACCTATGTACATATCTAGCAAAACGGGAAGTTGGGAGTTGGATTTGCATAGGTGGAGTTTCTTTGTAAATAGAGAACCTGTGCAAGAATTCAATCCAATCCAAGCATAAGCAAAGCAAGGAGCATTCTCAGGCTTCTGAAGTAAGAAGAAAAATAGAGAGTTAGTGAGAAATTCTATGAGTGTAGTGTGTGAGCATACACTGGGAGTTTTTGTAATTCTCTAATTCTCTATAGTACTACACATTGTAGTAGGAGAGAGTCTCACTAAGATATATTATATTTGTATGTGAGTATAGTTAAAATATTGTAATAGTCCTTAAAATATAGTAGATATTTTTTTTCGAAGTTTGTCATCTAGTTTTTGTCTCAATATTTCTGGGATTGCCATTTCTTAATGAGTTTTTCAACTTCGATCAAGTATCAAGAAATTATGCGCCATTGCGTTTTGAAAACGAAGATGCTAGATAATTATAATCCATTAAAAGATCGTATAACATTTCTGAAAATAAAAATACAATGAATGATTAATATTAGTTCTTTAAGAATCTGCTCAATGATGAGTCATAGAAATTGGTCAAAGGAAAAACGTACTTGGATCCCCCCCTCGCTCTTCCTACCACTTCATTAAAATTACTATTATTCCTGAACTAAGGATCCCTCTTTAGCTAAAGCCCGTCACGATTGATGGTTTAAAAACAACCGAAAATACTCACTTGCTCCGAAGTCTCCTAATAGAATATTTGCATGGATATCTTTATTCCCGCGACTTATTACGTCTAATTTTGAATTCCAAACGAAAGTTTCATTTATGCTTACATACTCAATTCTTAACAGATGCATAGTTTTTGGCGTTTATTTAATTATTAATTAGACAGGCAAATCATGAAGCTCGAGGCTGTATCTAATTTCTACTAGTTATGTAATGGGAGAAATATTTGCATGTTCATATAACACATTTAATATATGGTGATTTTTTAAATATTATATGGGGTAAATATCTCATACTACTTAATTTATTTATTTTTTAATAATTTTTATAACTAAATTCATCAAATTATATTATTATTTCATAATCTAATATGACATATTAATGAATTATGTGATCTAATGTGATAAATGGATAATTTTCAATACAATATTTGTGGATATGTACATCGTAAGCTCAAATAGTCCGCAAATCTCTAAACCTCTTATAAGTTGGCTCTTTCAATGATTTGACTTATGAAAAATTTATTACGATCATATAGAACATGAAATGATAACAAAATTTGATGAATTTAGTTGTAAAAATTATCAAACATGAATTAATTAAGTAGGATGAGATATTTATCCTATGAGATATTTAAGCAATATTAATTATTATTAATTTTATATATTTTAAAGTTTTCTAAATTCAAATTAATAGTTAATAATGCGTAAAAAGCATACATTAAATGAGTTTCATGAACCTCCAATTATTTGTGGCTATGCCACTACATTTACGGGTTGCCCGTTCTTTTTTCCCGCTTTGCACTATTATGTGTTTGACTCTGATGATTATGTGTCTCATTTAGTATAGCAGACACAAGAACATGGCTAGGACTTAGGACAGATTCAAAGTAACGGAAGTGGGGGAATTTTAAAGTGAAACACCATCCAAAGTGGAGGGAGGGAGGCCATAACTAAAGCCAAAGTTGTGCCTAGATAAGATGGTTATATACTCTATTCTATATTAGGGAGGAAATTACTTAATTTATTCAATATATGGATAGAGATGGTTCATCCACAAAAATATACAGTTGACTTCAAAAATAGTGGTTGGGATGTGGTTAAAATTGTGGGGGGGGGGGGNGCGTGATTTACACATTGAAATGATAGAAAATGATAATTAGTTCTGTATGTTGGACTTAACTTTTATCGAATTAATTAATATTATTAATAATTTAGTACACTGGTAAAATAAATTTAGTGTCTACTTAAAAGTCTAAGAAAAAAGCTATAATATATGTTTGGTTAGGCAAATTAGAACTTGGCAAAAACTAGAACATAAAACCTATATAAAATCATATCTTCATCTTGTGAAGCAACCAAAGAAAAAAATTGTTCATCTTGTGCACGCGCGGATGGCAACTACTCTATTTAACAGATTCAACGTACTCCACTATGAGTGGGCAGGTGAAATACATACAACAATTCGTTAAGACTAATGTTTTAATTTATTGTTTAATTAAAATTCAATGTCCATGTAAAGCTTAAAATATAAGTAAAAACTATTAATTCTCTCCCACTATTTAAAAAGTTATGCAAATAAGATAGTTTGAATTTATTCTTCTAAAAATTATACATGATTACATTAATTTATGGGTTAAATATGTTTTTAGTCCCTATAAAATTAAAAATTTTGTATTTGGTCCACAAAATTTTTTTTGTTAGGAATTAATCCCTGAAAAAAAATTCGGCAGAATATAGTCTCTGACGTTAGAAGGAGACGTTAAGTGTTGATGTGGTCGTTAAATGTGTCACGTGACACATCACGTGACAAATTCATTCACCCAAAACCTGACCCAACCATGACCCATGTTCATTTTAAAAAATAAAAATAAAATAAAATAAAGAAATCCTAAATTCACCCTAACCCCCAAATTCACCCACCCTCTCTCTCTCTTGGCCTGTTGTCTCTCTCTCACTCTCGATCTCAGTTTCTCTCTCTCTCCCTCAGACTCAAAAGGGGTTGCCGCTAGATCGCCGGCAATGGCATCCTTCCTTCCTTTCCTCTCTGTCGACTTCTCTCTCTCACTCTCGATCTGCTCTCTCTCTCTTTTCTCTCGATCTTCCCTCTCTCTCTTTGCTCTCGATCCGCTCTTTCTCTCTGCAGATCTTTATCTCTCTCCGCAGACTCTCCCTCGTCTTGAAGGAGTTGTCGCCGCCATGGCAGGTCATCGGGGACGATGAGCTTCCCCCTCCCTCTCACGGGCTCTGGTTCACTCTACCTTTCTCTCTCTATCTCTCTCTCTCTCTCTCTCTCTCTCTCGGCTCACTCCTTCTCTTTGGATCTGTTTTCTTTCTCTTTGCATGTATTGTGTTTGGTGGTGATGGTGAGAGGGTGATGGTGGTGAGGTGTTTGTGAAGTGGTGGTGGTTGTGAGTGGGTGTGTGGTTCTATGGTCATGGACAAAGGATGAGAGAGTGTGAGAAAGTGAGAACACTCTCACGATGACGCCGTCAACACAAGGATGAATGGATGACATCGACGAAGAGCTCGTGTCGTCGAGACAGAGATGGTGATTGTCGCAGGGGGAGTGGCCGTCGAGAAAGAGTGACAGAGTGAAGTAGTCGGTTACTTTTTTGTTTTTTTTTATTTTTTCCTAAAAATGAACATGGGTCATAGGTGGGTCGGGTTTGGGTGGATGAGTTTGTCGCGTGCTAGTCACGTGATGTGCCACGTGGTATATTTAATGATTACGTCAACACTTAACGTCTCCTTTAATGATAGAGAATAAAACCTACTGAAAATTTTTTTAGGATTAATTCCTAAGGAAAAAAAATTTTGGGGACTAAATACAATTTTTAATTTTACAGGGATTAAAAACATATTTAACCCTTAATTTATTAAGGATCTAAAACATTATCACACTTATTTTAATTGAAAATTGAAGTAGTGATATAAGAAAATCCTTACTCGTACGGTACCTGAACTCACATGAATCAATCAATCAATCAATACCTTAATATTATTTAAATTTTGAACCATGATCAATGAGGTCCAAATTAAATTTTAATCCCAACTTTATAATTTTACCTCATTTGTTATCTCTTCACACATAACAATTTTTTAATCCAAGAATAGTCTATCCAAATTTTAGAGAAATTACTAATTTCTAGTAAAAAAAAATTAAAGAAATTGATGAACTCTAGCTTTCATCAACAACCAAGAACTACTGGTGTGCTGCTTTAACAAAATTAAATGATGATGGAGGCTTGTTGGTCTTGGTAACCAATACCCAAGAGGGGGGTGAATTGGGTATTTAAGAAATTATTCCTATTTCGACAAATATTGCATTTTCATGCAATCAATGTTACTACGCAGCGGAATATAACAATTAAAGATTATAAGCATGCTCAATTATGTTTGTAATAAAACAATAAGGTTAATAGAGCAACTTATAAATAGAGCAACTTATAAACAATTATTAACAAATGCAATTCTTAAA